>OY992531.1:66966145-67097491 GCA_963921185.1 Dasysyrphus tricinctus
CCACTCCACTCCACTCCACTCCACTCCACTCCACTCCACTCAAACAAAGTGCTTTCACCGATTTTCTGCCCAAACGCAATCCGTTAGATGCGAATATCTATCGAACCGAGCTTTCAAAATTGTTGCGTTTTTCAGTGCTGAATAGGAAATTAACACACCTTTTCAAAAATGTAAAAATTTCATCATAAAAAATTTTCATGGATTTCGAAGAAAAGCACGGACTAACCCCTTGCTAACAAAAATTACTTTTTTCTTCAAAGTAAATGAAATAAATAAAACGATATTGGAAAGGCCTATTCAAACCCTATAAAGACATGCAAGCCAAATTTTGTTTCATGGCCCGGTTGAGAAAATATTCGCACCCAAAGTGTTTTTACCTACGTTGTGGGACCACTAGAAGAGGTGTTTAAATATCAACGTAAAATTTTTGGAAAACCGAGTATGCCAATCGATTTAGAAGCGGGGTATTACCAAGCGTCACCAACGACGTTGTGAGACCACTAGAACAGGTCCTAAAATGTCAACGTAAACATTTTGTAAAACCGAGTATGCCAATCGATTTAGAAGGGGGTCTTCGCCGACGTTGTGAGACCACTAGAACAGGTGTTAAAATGTTAAAGTAAGTCAAAATTTTGAAAAACTGAATATGCCAATCGATATAGAAGGGGGTATTACCTAGTGTCAACCGACGTTGTGGGACCACTAGAACAGGTGTTAAATTGTTAACGTCAAATACTTTAATGATAGAAAACTATAGTGCTAGGAAACTATCATGATAGAAAACTATTGTGCTAGAAAACTATCGTTATAGAAGTCTATCATGATAGAAAACTATCACTATAGAAAACTATCATGATAGAAAACTATCATGATAGAAAACATCATTATAGAAAAACTATCATGATAGAAAACTATCGCACCAGAAAACTATCATGATAGAAAACTATGTGCTAGAAACCTATCATGATATAAATCCTTACTTACATGATAGAAAACTTTGATGATTGAAAACAATAGTGATAGAAAACTATCATGATAGAAATCTATCATGATGGCAAACTATCATGATAGAAAGGTCGGCGGTGACACCTGTTTAACACCTGTTCTAGTGGTCCCACAACGTCGGTGTTGGCACTAGGTAATACCCCCTTCTAAATCGATTGGCATACTCAGTTTTTTTAAATTTTGACTCTGACATTTTAACACCTGTTCGAGTGGTACCACAACGTCGGCGGTGACACTAGGTAATACAGAACAAATTTATGTGGGACTATATCCATTCTTGGTCGCCATGACAAATTTAATACTTTTGGCGAGTTTCAGGAGTGTAAGAGATTTTTCGTGGGTGTTATCGTAAACAATCTTCACTTGCCCCTCCCCCCTTAAAAAAACACCCTTTCACCATTTGTTCGTATGACAAATGGAACATTTATTCCAAGTTTCATTAACATACCTATGTATATTTTCGAAGGGGTTTCGGTAATGTTTCACATGTTGTACCTGAGAAAATGTCATCATTACTTAAAAAGGACTATAACTTTATCTGTAGTACCTCTTGGCATGATGCTTATGTCGTTTTCCATTGGTTTCACTCAATAAGACACTCATTCCGAATCCAATGGAACAGTGCTTGTTACTTCTACTCAATTCTGAAGTTTTGTCTCTATATTGGTGATTCATTAAATAGAAACCTTTTGCTGGCACACAAAAAGTAAAACTGAAAACAATAACCCCTAACTAACAAATAATAATTTTTCTTTTTATTTTTCTTGATTATTGTATTAAATTATATTAAATTCCTTGGTTTCAAGTGCACAATTAATTGAAATGAATGTTAAAAAAATATGAAGTTGTACTGCAGTTTGTCTTGACGTTTGAGTGAATTTTTGTTGAAGTTTCGTGTTGCATGTATTAGTGCTTCTGAGTGTCTTCTGAATTCAAATCAGAATCAATTTTCTCTCCTCAGAATCGTCAGAAGAGTATTTTTTGTGCCAATGAAACGGTTTCAGAAGCGTTCCGGACGATTCTGGACGCTTCCGGATGTCCAATGGAAAACAGCATAAGTGCGTAGGACTGTCATGCCGAAGGTGTGGGTTCGATTCCCAGCCGTGCCACCTAAAAACAGAAATGTTTTATCCGAGGTACTGACTCTTGCGAGAAAATGACAATCCAAGAGTATACTTGTCATGAAAAAGTGCTTCTCATCTAGCCGTTCGGACTCGGCAAAAAACTGTAGGCCCCCTCCATTCCTGCCAACAGCACGCACACACGAATGGTTGAGAGTTGTAAGTCACTAGGCCCTGGTTCCTCCACGAGCTGTTGCGCCACCCTTTATAACTTTTTTTTTGGGTGGTTGTATCATTTTGAATTTGGTTTCATTAGATTCAGCGCTAAAAACTACCCGTAAAGCATGTATCATATGATTAGGTTTTACCCAAACAAATATTTTAGTTTGATAGACCCTTCAAATTCTCCCCGTCTGCACCTCTTCAAATGCATCTACAAAAATAGTCAATGGGGGGATTTTGGGGGGACTTTGGATATGTTATAGATGTTGCAATTCTGAGGGTGGCCAAAGACTGCATTGTATCGGAATTATGTTGAACGAAGAAGCGAGGTGTATTCAGATTTCCTGGGCGCCCATGACTGCGAGATTAATGACACCAAGGTTTCGCTTAAAAATTCGTAACGTCACAATAATTCAGTGCTACGCCCGCACAAATGAAGCGACCAAGGAACACAAAGCTCTTCACTCATCTTAACTCGGCTTACAGGAGCCGAGAGCCAATTTCATAGTCGTCATGGGAGACATCAATGTCCAAGTCGGTTCAGACAATTACGGGCTGGAAACGCGTGATGGGACTCGGGTGATGGCTTCGGGTCAAGCAACGAAAATGCCCGGCTGCTTGTCAACTTTTGTGACGCGAATCATCTTGTGATAGGTGTGACTGTTTTTAAGCATAAGACGTGCAACAAAATTACCAGGATGCAGCAAGGAGCTAAAAATTCATTACGAGTGCTTTAAATGACTCCAACATATGTCGAAACAATATCACCACCCTTAACGACAGAGCCTCGTCATTAAACGGAATCCGGCATTCAACAATTGATGAGATGTGGGGGGAAATCAAAAGTGTTTTTATGGAGGCTGGATCCGAAACTGTACCCAATCGAACGAGACGTATAGACTCTTGGATATCCCAAGATATCGTACTTCGCAAGTCGTTAAAATGCAAATAAATGCTGAAGCAGATTTTCAACGAAAGGCTGAATTGCGAAGCGAGTATCGCATTGCACATAAGATGGTCTATCGCTGTGTATGACGTTACAAGAGGGTGAGGTTAGATGGGCGCGCAGATAATGCGGGAAGCGCTACAAGAAGAGGAGGTATCCGGGAATCGTACCAAATAGCCAAGATGTTATTGGGAAAAAAAGCAACACCAATCATCCTGTAATGGATGTGGATGGCACACTTTTGGTATCATCGAGGATCAACTACGCAGATGGAAGGACCATTTTTGTGCCCTGCTAAATGAGGATTCAGTTGAGTAGAGTGCTGAAGTGCCCCAACTAAACGAGGTGCGCAGGTCCTAAAGGGGTATTGACATCGAACCCCCCGTCAGAATCGGAAAGCCAGACATCAATAAATCTTCTCAAAGACAACAAGGCAGCTGGATTGTGGAAAACGAAAGCTATCTCAAGACTGGAAGGATGGTGTGATTGTTAAGGTGCCAAAGAAAGGTGACCTAAAAAATTGCAACAATTGGCGTGGTATCACCGTTTTGTCCGTTTTCCAAAAATTAATGGCAACCATCATTCTTGAGCGAATAAAGGATAGAATCGAGTCTACACTCAAGAGGCATCAAGCTGGCTTCCGCAGCGGTCGATCGTGTGTCGACCATATCAACACCCTGCGTATCATCCTCGAGCAGTCGATGGAATTTCAATCACCGCTTTACCTCATGTTCGTGGATTTAGAGAAGGCCTTTGATCGAGTTAACCGAGAATATATATGGTGATCGTTGCTTGGTAGAGGAATTCCACCAAAAAATGTTGCCATTAATACAGAGTCCTACAATAACGCAAGGTGTTTTGTTGGTGTCGCTAATTCTCTTCCTGCTGGCAATGGACGACGTATTGACGACCAGTGTTGGCATAACGGAGCGACATAGCATTCAAAGGAGTCATTTGAAAGGCTCAGTCACTTAGACTATGCCGATGGCATATGTCTCCGTGCAAATAACATCAATGGGCTCAACGGGATGTGCCAGACACTGCAAGAGAAGGGAGATTCGAGTGGCATAAAGGCCCCGACCCATAGAATACGTTGCGTCCGTTGTGGCGGAACGCATTCAACTTACAGCTTGATTAAATACATTTTTTTTTATAGGAACTGGTCCTTAAGCAACGCATTTGTCGGACGCAACGGACAGTGTACCCGAACTTTGACAACAAATTTTTTGTGTGTGCATGAATTTCAAGTGGTTGTTATGTGTGTGTGTTTGAATTTTAAGTGATTGTAACGTTAATGTCAACGTATTTATTGGGTCAATCAATCCGTTTCATCCGGCAAACGTTAATGGATCCATCGGCGCAAATGACGCACCGGATTTTATGGGTTAGGGCCTTAAGAATAAACACCAAAAAGACAAAAATACTGCTCACAGGCCGCTCCGCACAGCAGCGTATTATTCTACAGAAGATGTCATTGAAGGTGTCGAACAGTTTAACTGTCTTGGCAGTATTGTTTCTGCAAATGGCCGTACAGATCTGGACGTAAGAAATAGAACTAATAAGGCTCGTGCTGCCTTCGGTACTCTGTCTCCAATTAAGAAATCCAGTCAAATCTCTTTACGCATTAAGTTGAGATCCCTGAATCCAATGTCAAATGCGTGCTGTTATATGCTTGCGAAACCTGAAAAGTCACGACTTCCATCTCGAAGAAATTGCAGGCTTTTGTGAACCGCTGTCTACGCCATATTCTAAAGATTCGCTAGCCATTAATAATAGCTGCGTTTTATTATCTCTGGGTCTGGGTCGAGGTTATCTTTTAACATGCATTACAAAAACAACATGGGATCTAGGTTTCTATCGAGGTTAATTTCAATAACCCAGATAGAGGTTTTCACTCTGGCCGGCAGAGGGCTATTTACCATTGTGAATGGATGTCAGCGATTTGTCAGCAGTATTAGGAATAAAGAGGAAAAGAGACAAGTGCTTACATGAAAAACAAATAAACATAAGAAAAAAAGAGACTGATATACAGGACTGCTTCTGCACTAACCCACATCGTATTATTTTTACGAGGTGAACCATATGGGTTATGAGCGATAATAAAACGCGGCTAATATCAAATAAGGAATTGTTGCGCAGGACAAGTCAAGAGTGGCTGGACGTTGACATAAGAAAGCGTAAATGGCAATGGATTGGTCTCACGCTGAGGAAACCAAACGATGAAATTTCAAAGCAGTCCTCTGAATGGAATCCTCAGGGTGCACGACGGTTTGGAAGACCAAGAATACCATGGAAATCAACTGTCTTGGCAGAAGCAGAATCCCAGAGAAACCCGTGGCCATAGTTAAAATACCTTGCTCCAGACCTTTAAGGATGGAGACGTTTTGTTGACGCCCTATGCCCCAATCGGGGTTACAGGACACATGATGATATTAATGTATCTAATTTTAAGAGCAGAAACTATATCGCTTATCATTTGCATTTCATAAGCTTTTTCAATAATGAAAAACCATGAACATAACTCCTTGTTTACACGTTGTATTTTTAACGCACACAAATTTCGCACTTTATTTGGAACAGAATACCAAAATAAAAGAAAAATTTTTAGTTGAAAACATTTTTCTATGGTTTATTGTTCTTTAAATAAATTTTATTTGCGATTGATTTTATTGATTTAGAAAACCGATTAGTCTGTGAGGGAACCGTAAATTTTTTTGTAATATCTCATTCATCAGTTGAACGTTGAAAAAAAAAATACGAAAATTTCCATCAAAGAATAAGAAATTTATTCATGCTCAACTAATGCAATTTATTTGTTTGCTTAGTTTAGTTTGCCTTTGCGCGCATATTTTCCGCCTTTTATGCAATTCCAATTCAAGAAATTTTTTATGAAAGAAGGAACTTAAATATATAGTATAGGTATACCTACTCCTTTTCATATATACAAAAAAAAATCCTATCGAACAAGGATCAGATAAAAGTTGAATGGCATCGCACCACACCATCCATCTACAATTCTCAACCACCTCCACCATCATTTATATTCTTTCAACAATCTTTTTACCAAAAGAGGGAGCAATATGATGATGGTATTGAGATGGTTGCTGATGGTGGGTTGGTTGGTTGGTTAGTGGGTTGGATTGGAGGGATTATTTTCTCCGATCAAATTCATAATCGCCAAACATGAACAAAGGATTAACCAGGATAACAGAATATCAAGAAGAAGACGGAGGAAGAAAATAATCCACCCTCGCATTATTGTCAAGACCACAGACTGTCAGCATGGCATAAAGTCTTAATCCATGGTCGGAGGATATTATTTGCACCTTAAGCAGTTCCTTTAATAATTATGGCCAATTATACATTTGCTGGTGAAGCAAAAATAATTGCATGGTATGTCTTGTTGAGAGAGAGTATAGGTATTGTGTGTTGGATTCCTAAGGGACATTCACTACACATAGGTAATTAACTCAAAATCCCCAACACTAACGTCAATGCACTTTGCTGCAATGACAGCACAGCGGCAGCGGTATAGTTTAGTTATGAAGGGTTAGGGTTATGGGGGTGTATATAATATAAGTACCATATCAAGAGGGTTTAGTTGCCCCCGTTGTCGTCGCGTCATCTCATTATTTCATGCTTGAAGCAATGACAATGCAATTAAACAGTCAAACTATTCATTATTGTCCCTTTTGTGTTAATCTGGTTAGATGATTTTCAAATCAAATGAATTCAATTACATTCAATAGTGGCATTGCAGGGGTGAAACTAGAATCTTTGATATAATTGGATAACCAAGTTATCGATTAATTTTTTTATTTCTCGAAATTAAAAATAATCCTGATTTGAATGAAAACGAATATATATATCAGTAGGCAAGAAGAATATTTTGAAAAATATCAATAAATGCTAAAAAAAAAGTTGGAAGTATTGTACCTAGGATGTATAACCCCAAAAACAACAATTCAATATTGGTTCTCAGGCGCCATTTTTTAACACAACTAGCTAATTTTGTGATTCAACATATTTGAGGATATATAGCATTGAATCACTTTCAATTTCAATACAATACAAGCAAATCATTTTGGCTGACATTAAACAAGCTATTTGATTCCCTTACAACCTGTCATCACAAGTGCTATACAATCAAATAGCTTCCGATCAACAGTGTAATAAGGCCTAAAAAAGGCCAAACTAAACGTCCCAAAATCAATCATTAAAATTTTCAATGATGAGTTTCAATGATAGCTATAACTGGCACCTAAAGGGAAGGAAAATACCGTTGCAGATGGTCTAAGTAGCTTTATCGTCAATTTAAAGTCATCTATGTACGTAAAATATTTTTCTATGAACAAAAATTTAAAATTATTAAAATCAAGTGTAAAATAAGTAAATATAACGGATAAAAATGACTTAATAACAATTATACAAAACGAACACATTAGCAAAAACCACACGAGAATCAATTAAATGTTTTTGGAGTTAAAAGAGTTAGGCCTTCTGCACACGACACGTCGCGTCATAGACATGTATAAGATTCGTCATGCAGCGATGACTTCTCTATGCCCAATCTTCTGCACACGAAGCGTATCGTCATCGTCAAATAATATTTTTTGCAAAAATCTATTTGATTTTGCATTTCATGTCATTTGTATTAAAGATATCAATCCTTTTATTTATTAAATTCATCTCACCAGTGATGCCAGACTTTGGAGGCAGGTTATCCCACGGTAATACTCAACAAATCCCTTTTATCCCTCGCCAAAATTTAAAAAAAACCCACATTTATCCCACGAAATAAAAATCAAAAAACTATTTTTTTCATTAAATTCAGTCTCTTTTATTACGAACAAATACAAATTAAATTGATTATTCAACTAGGTATACAAATAAATAGAAATTAATATTACGATAGGTTTGTATATAATACAAAAAAAGAAATGTTAGCATGTACATCTTATACATTTTTAAAACGTTAAAAAAAGGAACATAAAATTCAACATACGATTTATTTGAAAATGACTGCAAAAAACTTTATCTCGGTCTCAAGTCTCATTATTCTCGAAATTTCATACAAAAATGACACAGCAAAGAGATTTAAGACTGAAGTTAAGCTTTTTGCATGCCTTCCAATGTTTTCGAAATAAATAATTTTTTTATTTTTAAAATATTCCACATTGATTTGTAATAAAATAATAGGTAAATAAATACTCGTGAATTCATCTAATTAATTGTATACATTTTTCGAATTGTGTAGGGAGAAATGCTCTTGCTTCACAACTAAATTGAAGCAAGTAATACCTTTTGATTGAAAACAGGACCTCAACAAACAAATTGAATTTATCATTTCTTTTCCCAACCGATTCCTTTTTTTCGATTTAACATCGGTTATAATCGAAAAAATTCTTTTTTTTTTTTTCTTATGCCCTTGTTCTGATATTAAGCTGGAACAAATATTTTATAAATTCAATTTTTAATTCTAAAAACAATCAAAACAAATTACCTTAATTAATACAAACCACACACATAAATTCACGAAATCGAGTAGTGTCAAATTGTTGTTATCGAATTTGAAATTTCATCTCATCAGTATGGTGAGTTGAGATTTTCACTACAGATATGTCAGTTTGTGAAGCAGTTTAGGGTAATAAAAAAAGAAAATGAACACATTCAGATAAGTAAGAATGATTTTTTTCTAAACATGAAAAAATTTTATTTGATCGTAGGTTGACAAATTTTTTTATTCTTAATGAAACTAACAAATTTAGAACAAAAAGTGACCAAATAGTAAAATCCCATTTTTTTGCACTATGAAGTTTGAAAAATCCCTTTAGCCCTTTTAGCTTATTTTTTATGAGAAAATCCCACAAAAAGGGATAAATCCCTCGATCTGGCACCACTGCATCTCACCCAGAGTTGGGTAGGAATTAGTACATTTTGTAATTGATTACAGGGTCAATTACAATTACATGTAATCGGTAATTGACTTTTCCAATTACAATTACATGTAATTGTAATTGGAATTTTTTAATTACAATTACCTATACGTAATTTTTAATTGAAAATTTTCAATTATTTACATGTAATTGGGAAAAAGTAATTGAAGACGAAAAAGTAATTGAAAAAACCTGTAATGATTACTTTTTTTGTAATCATTACACACATATGTAATTGATTACAAAAAATATCAATTACATTTAATAATATGTGAAGAAAACCTTTTAGACCAGGAAAAATAACTCAAATCGTATGGGGAACCTTGAAAAAATTAATTCATGGAATATTAAAATTGGAATCGACGCAGAATTGCAACTAGGGCTCTTGATTGAACCCGGGTAATACCCGGTTTCTCGAGTACCCGGGTACTCGGGTAGAAAAATACCCGGGTATTACCCGGGTACCCGGGTAACCGAGTACCCGAGTGGCAAGTCTTCGGGTACCCGGGTACCCGAGTTCTCATGTGTCTCGGGTACCCGAGTACCCGGGTACCCGTGTGTCTCGGGTACCCGAGTACCCGGGTACCTATGTATCTCGGGTACCCGAGGACCGGCAGCAATGGACTATAAAAGTTGATTTTCTGCATTTAAAATGTATAAATTCGACTGTAGCACAAAAATAAAATTAACCTAGACCAAATAAAGTGAATTTGTGCAGTAATAAAGTGTGTATTTTTTAATTTTCGCGTATCCGGGTACTCGAATTACCCGGGTACCCGAGTACTCGAGGTCTCGGGTACCCGGGTACCCGGGTACTCGGGTATTTCGGGTACTCGGGTACCCGGGTAATTCGAGGAACCGGGTACCCGGGTACTACCCGGGTAATACCCGGGTATTCGGGTACCCGGGTACCCGGGCGGGTCTTCGGGTACCCGGGTTTCAAGAGCTCTAATTGCAACCTCTATAACATATCCAAAGTCCCCCAAAATCGCCGCATTGGCATTTTGTGTAGATGCGTTTGAAGAGGTGCAGACGGAGAGAATTTGGAGGACTAACAAGCTAAAATATTTGTGTCGGTACAACTTAATCGTATGATACATACTATAAGGGTAGCTTTTAACACTGAATCTAATGAAACTAAATTTAAAAAGGATACAACCACCCAAACAAAAGTTATAGTCCTTTTTATGCAATGATGACTTTTTTCAGGTACAACAGGTCAAATTTCACCGAAAACCCTTTCAAAATAAAGGTATGTTAATGAAATTTGGAATAAATGTTTCACTTATCATACGAACTAAGAATCAAGGGGAAAGGGGCAAGTGCAGGATCTTGACCATAACACCCACGATAAAACTCTTACACTCATGAAATTGGCCAAAAATATTAAATTTGTCATGGCAACCAAGAATCAAAATAGTCCACATAAATATATTTGCTCAGAGGTTTTTTTTTTATTAAATAGAAGGAAAAAGGTTTTCTTCACATATTATTAAATGTAATTGATATTTTTTTTAATCAATTACATTTGTGTGTAATGATTACAAAAAAAGTAATCATTACAGGTTTTTTCAATTACTTTTTTTTGTTCAATTCCTTTTTTCCAATTACATGTAATTAAATCAAGTAATTGTTTTTTTTTTTCAATTACATGTAATTTGTAATTGAAATTTTCAATTACAATTACGTGTAATCAGTAATTGAACTTTTTCAATTACAAATTACATGTAATCGTAATTGATTTCTTTTGTAATGATAACTACCCAACTCTGATCTCACCAATGCATTTGTTTTGCAAATGCTGCCCATGCTTTTTCTTTCAAGTCTCTTCTGGAGTATTCTTGCCATGTATTATTATACAATCACTCACTCTCCACCAATAACACAAATTTTTCGATGAATCTGACATTTTAAACAAATTGTCCATGCACATAATGAAACATTTACGACCGGCGGCGTCATCGAAGATACTGACACTGCTGTACGACAAGCGATTTGCTGCTTGTGTGCTGTGACGAATATGTGTTGCGTACGCCTCGTGTGCAGTTATTAATTTAAATCAATGTGCGCTGCACACTATCTGCATACAAGCGCAGTGCGCGTCTATGAGGAGACGCGTCGTGTGCAGATGGCCTTAGGGCCTGTTTCACATTCTCTAGTAAAGTTCTGATTAGTTATTCGACAAATAAATTCTGAGGCAGGGTCATATGTTCACAAATAAAAAAATATTTATGAATTTATAACTTAATCAGGTGGGTCTTAAGACAATAATTGTGAATTTTTCTTCTGTGAACTTACTACCCTGTGCTAATATTTATGTGGCGAATATCTAATCAGAACTTTATTAAAACATTGTGAAACAAACCCTTGTAACGAAGCGTTACACTTTCCTTTCCCTCACACCGACCGACCTGCAATTAAACACCGACCCATCACGTATTAGTGTAATAAAATACACCACTCACCATCCACATCAGCTATCAACACCCTACATCTCCATTGAATCACCATAGACCAGTCATTAACCCACACCATCACCCTGCACAGCCGAACCACTAAATAACAATTCGACACACACCTGCCACCACCGTCACCGAATAACCAACAACCACAGTACACCAGATTGTATTGCATATACGATTGCAAGCAACAACAACAGCACACCGCACTATGTGAAGTCAACGTCATGTGATTTTTTCCATTCGCCTCATATTAGTTCACATTGTCTTGTGACTGAAAAATCATTATGAGGAGGTTGAAAATCCCAAAGAAGTCGAAGCTTATTGACTCATGTTAATTCCGATTCCGATTATCGATCAATCCTAATCATAAGAGACATAAAGGTTCCAGCTAATCTCGGTTTGTAGCAACGCTTGATAAGCTCAGGTTACTTTTCATGGTGCATTCGTGAACCATTTAAGGATAATCTTTTTGGCTTCCGCCGTTAAAAAAACCAAAGTATTTGTTCCCTTGGGTTAGCCTTGGGCAGGAATCAGATTCCTTCCGTAAACTCCCTGCTTGCTCCTTCTGAGTGAGAGATTGGGCACCAAAAGTAATTGTTCCCTTGGGTTAGCCTTGGGCAGGAATCAGATTCCTTCCGTAAACTCCCTGCTTGCTCCTTCTGAGTGAGAGATTGGGCACCAAAAGTAATTGTTCCCTTGGGTTAGCCTTGGGCAGGAATCAGATTCCTTCCGTAAACTCCCTGCTTGCTCCTTCTGAGTGAGAGATTGGGCACCACAGTATTTGTTCCCTTGGGTTAGCCTTGGGCAGGAATCAGATTCCTTCCGTAAACTCCCTGCTTGCTACTTCTGAGTGAGAGATTGGGCACCAAAGTATTTGTTCCCTTGGGTTAGCCTTGGGCAGGAATCAGATTCCTTCCGTAAACTCCCTGCTTGCTCCTTCTGAGTGAGAGATTGGGCACCAAAGTATTTGTTCCCTTGGGTTAGCCTTGGGCAGGAATCAGATTCCTTCCGTAAACTCCCTGCTTGCTCCTTCTGAGTGAGAGATTGGGCACCACAGTATTTGTTCCCTTGGGTTAGCCTTGGGCAGGAATCAGATTCCTTCCGTAAACTCCCTGCTTGCTCCTTCTGAGTGAGAGATTGGGCACCACAGTATTTGTTCCCTTGGGTTAGCCTTGGGCAGGAATCAGATTCCTTCCGTAAACTCCCTGCTTGCTCCTTCTGAGTGAGAGATTGGGCACCAAAAGTAATTGTTCCCTTGGGTTAGCCTTGGGCAGGAATCAGATTCCTTCCGTAAACTCCCTGCTTGCTCCTTCTGAGTGAGAGATTGGGCACCAAAGTATTTGTTCCCTTGGGTTAGCCTTGGGCAGGAATCAGATTCCTACCGTAAACTCCCTGCTTGCTCCTTCTGAGCGAGAGATTGGGCACCAGAGTAATTGTTCCCTTGGGATAGCCTTGGGCAGGAATCAGATTCCTACCGTATTTGTCCCTGGTTCACTTCTTCAAAGTGAATTGTGGGCCGAGTCTACTCCTGTAGCTCTACCGAACACAGCTTAGTTGTATATGGAATACCTACCGTGTTATTTATAGTAAGATTAAATAATATTGTAAGTTTGTAAACCCCTCTTATTATAGTTATAAATAAAGAATAGAAATATTAAAACCGGTAACTTTCTCGAGTTCTTTTACCTTCTTAACCCGAGTTTTACTTGCTTTCTTCGGGAATACCTTGGACTACGACGAGCTTACCTCAGCCTCGATAAAAAAGCATCACACCCTTATACTTCTATCCAAACCTGCAGGTTGAAATTCAAAAGTTTGTTATGCGAAATCTGCAATCTCGCAAAACACGAAAGATTTCAATGGAAAGAACCGAAACTCAAAAACATTCAAAAGATATAATAAACATGGACATTTGGTTTCCCGAACGTGGAAAAATGTATCTAAATACTATCGATAAAGTTTCCAAATATGCCACCATTCACTACTGGAACTTTACACCCTTATGGAGCTACGGAGGGAATCAGACCCAATTTTAATATTTTGCTCAATATCTGCCATAAATGCCAATATTGAGTCTGATTCCTTCCGCAGCTCATTCATTGGATTGTGTAATCGGGGTGATTATTTCTAAGAACCTAAATACAAACATCAAAATTAAACACAACTGCACAACACTCACTTTTTTGTTCATTCACTTTATTTTCATACACTGTACTGGTTGGTTTATTCCTTATTCTGCATCCATTCATTATTTAACTGCAATTTATTAAAAAAAAATTTTTGTTTTCAACAAATCACTTGGTAAAGAAAGGCATTTGAAATCCAACGTTTGTCAATAATAATTGTTTTTTTAAATTTCTATTTGCTTCCTTGGGAATATCTTGTTTTGGCTTTGACATGACGGCGGATAGAGAAATGTCAGTTTGGTTTGCGTTTCAGGTTCATAAAAATTGTGATCTATCAACTGAAATTGTTCAGAAATTTGGGGTATGTTCATAAATTAAACAGAATGGTGTTGTTTACACGTGAAATATGTTTTTAATTGTGGTTTGGTTTTGAGTAGTGTATTGGGATTGACAAAATACATAAATAGTATTGTTCAAATTTCTTGATTCAGAACAATTTCGTGCACATAATAGGAGTGTGAGATAAATAACTATTATTTTATATGAAACTACAGTGGTGGATAAAATAAATTGTAATGAGTGGATGTTAACTGCATCTGCAGAAATGTTTAGTGTTAATCAAAGGTTATTTTTGATAGAGAATGGTTGCTAATGAGAATACTCTATACCAATAAAACGTTTGCTAAAAATATAATTGAATAAAATAAAATAACTGAAAGGTATAAGTTATAAAAACCTATGTGAGCTTCAGGTCAGTTTTGGGTTTTATTTTATATAAAATGGAGAATTGGACGTTAATTCCCTTGTTTTCTCTATAAGTTCGTTAAGTTGTTAAATATTTGTACTTGATAAAAAAAATCGTTATTTATAGTTTTCAGTATAGTTTTTTGGTTGGTAAAAACAACACAATTTCAATCAAAAAACACGTCATTCGAGGAACACTACAGCGTTGCGCGCTTCATATTGTTAATCGACTTTTGGCAATTGAAAACGACGTTAATTTGATATTTTGACAACTTCTTATTAATTATTCACTATTTTTTGATAAATACGTTTTTTAGTAATATTTATGTATTTGCAATCTATTGATATGAATAACGAACACTTTCAAATAATTATTTAACCCGCTGCAAAATATTTTCTACTACAGTGAAATGTCAAATCTTGCTGCTGTGTGTAAAAAGCTTATTTAAGCAAGCCGTATACAAAATGTTCTTATTTACTTTCAGTAAAAAAAACTTGGACAGGTTTTAAACAGGCCTTTTCATACTAAAGCATACAAGTCTTTTATACAACTTGCCAATCTCAGTTTAAAAGTCATTAAACAGGCTATTATCAAAAATTAACATTGGAAAACGGTTGCCTTAGCCTTATGTTCGAAAAATCAGATTTTATGCAAGTTAAATTGTTAGTTGAGATATCTCTGGCATTTTGTTAGAAATTGGACTACAAAATAAGGTGAAAATTGCTACCGAAAGAGTGTATTTTTAAGGCTTCCTTATTACTTCTATAATGCAGTAAGATTAGTTACTTTTCGGTAACTAACGTTTAAATTTACTTTCCAGGCAATATATATATTTTTTTTTCTTTTTAGGTTTCAGTATGGTTGCTCGGACACTCTTTAGTATCCCTATATCGCAGCAGACAAAAAGTCTGAACTATATTAAGCACGAAACACAAACTTGTATCGTATAAGGACTTTGATGGTGATTATGATGTTAAGAATTTTTTTGTTCCTAATGCTTCCCTCTGTTCGCTTTTTCCTCTTGTTATACCTAGATCATCAAGTTTTAAGGATGATATTTCATGCAGCAGAATATTGCAGCTTCGCAGTGTACAGTATATGTTGGTGTGTGATGAGAATTTTAATATATTCACCTTAGCATACACACACACATACACACAAACACATATACATCTATATGAATTGCTGATGCAGACCAGAGACTCTCTGCTCTACAACATAGTGCTGGATGGTGAGCGACTCGACTGTTGATGGTAATTAAATTATTTCGGGAATTGCTTCTTTTCTCTTTAGGTGTACACAAGGTCTTCACGTATTAATTAACCGCATTGCTTCAAGGCAGATGAATTTGAAGCCGAATGCCAACAAGGGGTACTTGTGCATAAAAGAACAAGATTGTTTTGATAAATTAAACACAAAAAAAATAAAAAAAAAAGTAAAAATGTCTGGAAGTTTCAGTTTCAAGTTTTTGAAAGAATATACTTTAGGAACTAGAAAGTCAGACAAAAGTACCTATACCTATTCTCTCTTATGTTGGCGAAGTAAAAAGTTTTAGATATACAAATTTTACGCAAGAAGTACGAGTTCTAAAAAGGAGGTTTTTAAAAAAAAATAACGAGTGAGTATAAAAGGTATATAGGTACTGTTTAAAAAATGTCTGACGTACCTACAATTTTTGTATACTTATAGAAGTAGACCGTATGAAGTTATACACATAGACAAAAATTTGATCAAATTCGTAGGATCAAAACAAATGTTTAATAACCGTTGGGTAACAATTTAAAAAAAAATTATGTCGAATTCCTTACAACAATTTCAAATCGATTTTTTTGTTGGTTGTGAGGAACACACAAAAAATCAAATTTTTCGTGTGGGATTGTGTGTGTCATTTGACAGTAGCTTTGAGGCAAAAAAGTAAACAAAGTATGCGCGCATACAAATTTGTTACAAATATTTCAAAGTGCATTCAGTTTTTCGCGTCATTTTGTTAGATTAAAAACATACACATTTCAAAGAAAAGTTGCATAAATAAACAGAAAATAGTTTTGTGGCCATTAAAGTAAAAAAACAACCCAAATTCATCCAAGAAACACATCATTCGAGAAACACATCGGCGAGCGCGTGATTTATATCTTTAATTGACTTTGGGCACTTTGAATCGAAATTAGTTGATATTTTTATAACTTCTAACTGATAGGCCAGGAAAAATGGGTTCCGAGGTTGAAAAAATTAATTCATGAAATATTAAAATTGCAACCTCTATAACATATCCAAAGTCCCCCAAAATCCCCGCATTGGCTTTTTGTGTAGATGCATTTGAAGAGGTGCAGACGGGGAGAATTTGGAGGTCTATCAAACTAAAATATTTGTTTGGGTAAAACCTGACCATATGATACATGCTTTAAGGCTAGTTTTTAACGCTGAATCTAATGAAACCAAATTCAAAATGATACAACCACCCAAACAAAAGTTATAGTCCTTTTTATGTAATGATGACTTTTTTTCAGGTACAACAGGTAAAATATTACCGAAAACCCTTTGACAATAACGGTATGTTAATGAAACTTGGAATGAATGTTTCATTTGTCATAGGAACTAAGAATCAATTGAGTCCCTAAAAATATCCATGGTGAAAGGGTGTTTTTTTAAGGGGGAGGGGCAAGTGTAGAATCTTAACCATAACACCCACGAAAAAACTCTTACACTCATGAAATTTGCCAAAAATATATAATTTGTCATGGCAACCAACAATCAAAATAGTCCTCATAAATATATTTGTTCTGGGGTTTTTTTATTAAAGAGAGGGAAAATCTGGGAAGAAGTTGGAAGATTTGAGCCAAAATTCCGATTTGGTGTAATTGAGGTATATACACAAAGTATGGTATATGATTTAAGGGTATTTTTAACGCTGAATCTAATAAAAGCAAAACTAAAATGATACAAGCACCTTTAACAAAGTTATGGCCCTTTTCAAGCAAAAATTAATTTTTGAAATCGTATTTTCCGTAGAACAAGTCAAAAGTTAACAGTCACCAAAAACACAATTAGAACAAAGATATTTGTATGGACTATTTTAATTCTTGGTTGCCATGAAAAGTTTAATATTTTTGGCGAGTTTCATGAGTGTAAGAGTTTTTACGTGGGTGTTATGGTTAACATTCTTTGTTGCCCCTCCCCCTTAAAAAAAACACCCTTTCACCATGGATATTTTTAGGGACTCTCTTGATTCTTAGTTCCTATGACAAATAAAACATTCATTCCAAGTTTCATTAACATACCGTTATTTTCAAAGGGTTTTCGGTAATATTTTACCTGTTGTACCTGAAAAAAAGTCATCATTACATAAAAAGAACTATAACTTCTTTTTGGGTGGTTGTATCATTTTGAATTTGGTTTCATTAGATTCAGCGTTAAAAACTACCCTTAAAGCATGTATCATATGGTCAGGTTTTACCCAAACAAATATTTTAGTTTGATAGACCTCCAAATTCTCCCCGTCTGCACCACTTCAAATGCATCTACACAAAAAGCCAATGCAGGGATTTTGGGGGACTTTGGATATGTTATAGAGGTTGCAATTCTGCATCGATTCCAATTTTAATATTTCATGAATTAATTTTTTCAAGGTTCCCCATACGATTTGTGCTATTTTTCCTGGTCTATGACCATTCACTATGACTATGACTTAATGATTTATTTGCTTTTAATCTATTTAAATGACCGACGAACACTTTAGAACATTTGTTAAACCCGCCGCAAAATACTTTCAACTCCAGAGAAATGTCAAATCTTGTTAGTGTGTGTGAAATCGATTTGAAATCTTGCTGAAAATGCAAGATTTGTTTTGACAGAATAAAATCGATTTTGTTTAGAAAAAAATCGATTCTGTTCAGAAAAAAATCGATTATTTGGTTGTAAGGAATTCGACATTAAACATGTTGTTTCGAATTATTGAGTTTTCAAATTGATATACCATACGAACATATTTTTAAAAATATACAAAGTTTTGGTACACAATCTAAGCTTTTTGAAGGTAACTTATCTGGCCCCCAATCCATGAAGGGTCGCAGCTTGAAACAACACATGGCAGCCTTCTGTCCTCTACAATGGGCACGTTCCGCTGGCTATTCTCAGCTATCTGGATAGCTTTGTGTTGTTGTAATCCCTTGTTAAAAAACAGCTGATAACAGCTGACGCAACAACAAACAACTCAAGTTATCTCAAAATTTTTGGGATAACTAGATAGCATAGCGAATAAATATTGCAACGCGAGGAATCCTTAACACGCTGCTACCAATCATCCAGCAGACAAGCTTTTTGTCATCCGTGATAGCTTGCTTTTTATATCGAAAGTTGGACAGATCTATTGAAAATAATATCTTCAGTGTTAAAGCCCATACTGCGCACTATTTGCTATAGAAGGAGATTGAAG
Source organism: Dasysyrphus tricinctus (assembly GCA_963921185.1). NCBI lineage: Eukaryota > Metazoa > Arthropoda > Insecta > Diptera > Syrphidae > Dasysyrphus > Dasysyrphus tricinctus. The sequence goes on from OY992531.1 coordinate 66,985,081, forward strand.
AATCAAATGATAGCGCATCTCCTTGCAAAAACCCTGTGCATGTTTAGAATAGTTCGGATTTCGGAAGAGTTTTTCCCTAGTTGCAAATTGCATCGCGTATTTTTCAATATCATGTGACACAACTGGATCAGTTTCTCCAGGATCGTAAGTTCAACCATTGCCATATAGAGCTATTGACAATGAATGCTTTATATACGACTTTGAAATCGATGAATTGATGGTGAGTATCGCCTTGGTCTTTTATAGGATTTGCCTGAGATAGAATATTTGGTCTATGGTTTATCCGCCTGGCTGGAAACCACACTCGTACTTGCAGATAATTATGTTGTAGAATGGCGAAAGACACTCACTCAGAACGTTGGATGGGATCTTCTAGGCGACGTTTATCAGGGATATGCCTCTACAGTTCTTACAAGACATAGGATCACCATTTTCGTAGATTGGACATATGGAGCTAATAGACATCCGGAATGCTTCCCAAACTCGGTTGATGGGTTGATGCCTGCAACCTTTCAACACATCACCTCCGTGCTTGTTGTTCTTAAGCTTCTTTATAGCTAAGTCCTCGTCTTCTATACTGGGTGGTGGTACTGGGTCTTCATTGACTGGAGTTGGGTTTGCTTCTTTTCATATTTCTCGCTCAACCTGATGCCCATTCAGCAGCTGCTGGAAATGCTGCTTGAAATCATCTACTTATCCCTGCGCTTTGGGGACTAAATGACCTTCGCTGTTTTGAAGAGCCTGCGTACAGTTGCATGCCTTCTTTTATAAAACTGCCGGTGTTGTTTCGTTCGATATCCATGAGCAGCGGAGCAGGGTCTTCTTTCACTCCTTCTACTTACTCGATACTTCTCTCTTCTACTACTACTATTCGTTCAGATGCTCATTTAAGGCTGGAAAAACATTTGTGTTTTTCTGTCGCCGCGACTAAGAAAACAGTCGCAACTCCATACAATTTCTTGGTCACATGTGCGTGCATTCACTCACATTGTGGCTCATGTATTCTATTTTTTGCGACTAAATAATCGTGCTACTAAAATCGCTAGTGCGTTCCTTGCCTATAGGGATCTGGCAACTTTAAGTATTCTAAGGTGATCAACGTCGAATTTCTTCTTTAGGGCTGTTCGTAGTCTCTTTTCATTTGACATTGACAGTCAAGCTCTAAGTTTGCCGCAACAAGGAAATTGTCAGAGTTGACGTTTGCCCCTTGAAAAGTAAGCAGGTCTAAAATGTTAGAGGAGTGTCTACCGTCGATTAACACACGGTGAATTGGATTGGCGTATCAACCGTTTGAGGAGCGCTGGGTTGCTTTGTGTATTCTTAGCCGTGGAGATCTAGTAATACTTATCACTGTATTACGAGCTTCTGAAGGTCTATTAATCGGAAGACCGTTATCATTTCTCTATTTGTGGAGGCTGTGCTTACCAATTTATCCGTTGAAAGTATCTTCCTTTCCAATTTGAACGTTGTGGTCCCCTAGTAAAATCTATACAACGTACTCCGGGCAAGATACGTAAGTTCTGTTCGGGATTATAAAACTGATCATTTAAGGAGCTTACAATTCCATTTTGAGGGGGTATGTGCACATAAGGGTGGTCCTTATTTAGGGTTTTTTTGAAAATCCAACTTGGATAGGCATCAAATGACTCTAATTGGAGAAAAAAAATTTCATAATTGTTTCAGATTTTTATTCCACCCCCCTGGTCTCCCTTTTTTCACTTCAAGGTACAAATAATGGAGTTAGGGTGATTCTTATAACACGCAAAAAAAGTCAGAACTTATAGATAAGATTTAGACGAAAAAAAAATCGTATCGGAGAGGAGGTCTATTTCCCCCCTTCAGGCGGGAGGCGTAATTTTCTAAAAATTTGACCTAAAATAGAAAAAAAAATTATTAAAAACAACGGGACCACTTACAATGGCAAGCTATAGTTTTTTTTAAAGCCATGAATCCAGTCTCTAATATATTTTTTAAATCAAGTTTTTATTGTAAATAGTTTCTGAAAAAAAATAATTTTCAAACGTAAAAAACTATTATTTTTGTTTTTATTTTTAAGGTTTGAAAATTATTTTTTCAAAAACTATTTACAATAAAAACTTGATTTAAAAAATATATTAGAGACTGGATTCATGGCTTTTAAAAAAAGCTATAGCATGCCATTGTAAGTGGTCCCGTTGTTTTTTATAAATTTTTTTTTCTATTTTTGATAAAATTTTTAGAAAATTACCCCTCCTGCCTGAACGGGGGGGAATAGACCCCCCTCCGATACGATTTTTTTTGTCGTCTGAATCTAATCTATAAGTTCCGACTTTTTTTTGCGTGTTATAAGAATCACCCGAACTCCATTATTTGTACCTTGAAGTGAAAAAAGGGAGACCAAGGGGCTGAAATAAAAATCTGAAAAAATTAGGGAAACTGTTTTTCAATGTTTTGAATCGAATGAGGGCTATCCAAGACAATGTCCAATTTAAGGACCACCCTAGTGCACATATACTAAATATATATTTCGGGAAGTGGCTTCAATGCAGACCAAAGTTACAAATTTCAAGAAAGTCGAAAATAAAAAAATTAACAACTGTTTTTCAAAAAATGGTTTCTCAGCGAAATCTTATATTTATTGAAAGTAATTTATTTTGTTTTTAATCTATTGAGCTATTTTTGAGAAACAGCGATTTTGTTAAAATGCTAAAAAAAATATTGCAGGTGCCTAACGTCATTTTTGTTTCTAAGAAAATAAAAAAAAACCTGACCGGGGAATGAGCACAACTTGCTAGGTACAAGTTTAAACTTTTTATGTTCTTGGATGATTTGGAATGTAAGCTGGAATAGATGTCAAAAATGCTGCAAACGGAGCTGCAAGAGTTGAACAATTTTTAACTTTTACTGCAGCATTCCCAACTAACAAACTCTCCAGAGCTTAGGTCTTATTTTCTCAAAAAAACTCCCATAATTCTCTTTCAGATCTCATTGCTATACTAAAGACATGATCTCTCATTATAAAACAAAAATTCGTCTTTTAGCGTTTTTATTATACGAGCTTAGCATTTTTCAAACATCGAATCGCTTTAATTTTATACCTAGAACAATTATTCCTCGTGTATGTAAATTTAATGTCTTGTAATAATCTTGTTATCAAATTTAAGCTCTAAACGTCATTTTTTAATCTTTAAAATCTCTTATCAAGAGGTAATAAAGTAACAAAAACAAAACACTAACTATAGGATTCATATGAGATGAAATGTTGCATCCACAGCTGCTTATATTTGATTCATACACAAGTCGTTCTTTTTCTTAAAGTTTTGTGTGTACATTGTTTTCTGACGTTCAGTTTTCTATTGGACTTGCTACCTGAATGGAAACATTGGATGTTGTATATAAAAATTAAAAATTTATTTTATTTTTGACGAATGTGAACTTTCGGTGATTTATTTTCTTTTGTTTCGGTGTAATATTAGGTTTTTTGGCATTATTACACTTGTAAATTTGACCAAATAATTATAATTTTGTAGCCTAGTGGAATGCTAATTTTTATATTCTTTGTTCAGTTATTCCAACATTTATGACGACATAATTTAAATTTATCATTCTGAAACGGTTATGCACAAAACTAAACATATTTCTAACTTTGACATTTCAACTTTTATTGAAACTTAAACAAAAGTAAACATTCGTTAGAAAAAGGAACGCATCACCGATATTTGTTTGTTTGATAGCTGTCAAGAAAAAGTCACATAGAAGCATCTCACTTCTCATAACAAGTGTTTGTTTTCATACCAACATAAATGTTACAATACTCTCATAAAAATGTTTATTCAAGAGTTAAAAGTATCGAGTGGACAGCAGCCATATTTCAATTTGAGCGAAGTGTTGTTTGTATAGTTTGAGTGTTACCGTGATTTGAAAATAAATCTTAAAATAATTTATTTGCGTTTCCATTATGATGAATCTATTTAAGATATATTTACCAGTATTAGTGTGTTTATATTAGCCCTGTTTTTTAGTGCATTTTTATCTTCGCTTAAAAAAGTAGCATGTTTAAAACAACAACAATACGGAGTTATACCAAATTGTTGTTGTATTTTTCATACTACTTTTTTTTAAGCAAAGATAAAAATGCACTAAAGAACAGGGCTATTGATGTTTATTTTATCAACTTCTTTGTTTTTCATTAAAACGTCTCTTAACCTCTTGTAAATTATTTGATTATAAACAACAGGTATACAAGAATAAGACCAACAAATCGACATGAATAAGGCTATTATACCTTTTTCGTCATATAACCTGAATAAAAACCATAAATAATATCAGAATAAAAAGTATTATTCTGATTCAAAACAAACATCAAGGTAACCCTTTTTCTATTTCAAAATAAAAATAAAATAATTTAAATATCAATAATTTTGAAAGCACTTTGTTATTTTTCGAAGTAAAATGTTTAAGTTAGTAGAAAAAGTTTCAATCGCACTAAGATTTAGCTTCACATAATGTGACAAACTATAAATATATTAACGTCACCATGATATCAAAATATAAATGCTCTCACTAAAATACACATAAGTTTTTCGCTATGAGACAATGACGATGACACATACAGATAAAAGTAATATCTTCGTACCTACTTCCAAAAAATGTATAGACAAGGTGAAAGATAATTATGTATGTGTATATGTTTTTTTAATTTTGCACATACTCGTTCTCTTTTCATCAACTCCCACAAGAAGAGACGCATTCTCCTAGCAAGATTAATAGAGCGTTTGTCATCCCATAGGAACAATTAAAATGTTTCTATAAGAGGAAAATTAACACCTGTAAGTGGGCCATTTAACGCTTGTAACACTTTCATAAGAATGTTGGAGTAGTCTCCTAGAGTAACACTAGCTCCCGAAATATAGTCTCATAACCCGCTTGGAAATTCTTATGAGAGGAAAATTGTTACTTGGGTTTTTGACTTCTACTGCAGCATTTTTGACATCTTTTCCAGCTGCGTCTTGCATTCTATTCAGGTAGTTAATGTAAACTAAGCCACAACTAACTAACGAATAATTACCAGAAAATTATGAAAATCATCAATAATTCCCCAGATGGAATCAACGATGGCATCTACAGTTCCAGTTAGGTTGAACTACTTAGTAAACACCTTATATAGGCTACTTTGACATATTCGTAGCTCAGGCATATAAGGAGCGACTTGTCCGGCCGAGTTATACAAGGGTCTGGTCCTCCAGGTAGGGGGTTAGGGGGTTGTGCGTCGGGGTAACTTCCCTACCACGAAAAAACAAACTGGTTCCGAAGTAACTACAAGCATCGGATATGGATGATTTTAATGTTGATGACCCCAGCAAAAGAAACAAATACAATGAATCTCGGATCTGCACGTCGAATGCCCGGACCTTAAACAGGCCACGTACATCAACTAGTGGAGTACCTGGATAGTCTAAAGGCTGACATTACAGCCATCCAGGAAGTGCGATGGGATGGAGAGGGCATACGAATGATGAAATCGTGTGACATCTACTTTGGCGAGTGCTGCAAGAAGCAGGGTCAGCGGCTTCTTGGTTGTGGCTTTGTCGTAAGGGGATGACTTAGGCAAGAAGTCTTAGGCTTCAGAAATTCAAGCGAGTTCCTGGTCACAATCCGCATCAAAGCAAAATTCAAAAACATCACCTTGATCTGTGCCCATGCCCCAACGGAAGACGACTCAACCAAGGAAGAATTCTTCGATTTTTTCGAGAACACGTATGGTAGGTGCCCCAAGTAATTCAACGCCAAGATAGGAAAGGAAGGCATCTTTGGTTCCATAGTCAGAAGACATAGCCTGCACCACAACACTTCTGGCAACGGACTCAGGCTGATTGACTTTGCGGCGGGGCGTTATGTCATCATAGCAAGCACCCGATTCCCACACCTCAACATATACAAAGGGATCTGGTGGTCTCCAGATCAACGAACCGTCAACCAGATTGATTATGTTGCGATAGAAGCCATCAGACATACTTCCAGTATTCTGGATGTCCTTACGTTCCAAAGTGCCAAGATATACTCGGATCACTACTTGGTGGTAGCTCAAGTACGAGTGCGGATATGACACCACAACGACAAGCGGGTGCTATGAGAAGATTCAACGTCGTAAAGTTAAAATCGCGAGGGATCGCCAGGGCCTTTGCAGAATTGTTCTCATAATCTCTCAGCAAGCCCGCCACCACCATAATCTGCAGAGGACCAGTGGAAACGCTGCCAAAATGCCATCAGGAGTGCTACCACTGATGTGCTGGGTTTCACTAGGCCACCACAACGAAACCCCTGGTTCTATGAAGAATGCAGGCTGGGCGCATGCAGAAAAGAATGAGGCCTACCAATCAATGCTGTAAACTACAACCAGAGCTATACTGAGAGTGCAGTCCACAAAGCTCTACGGGCAAAAACGAAGGGTGGAACGCTAACTTCTCAGGAGGAAAAAGAGAGAGCATGCGAAGCGGGCGGTCGAGTCTATTTAGGACTGCAGTGGCAGAGGAGATGTTCGAAAGTTCTACCGAATAATGAGGCAATCTACCCAACCCGCCGAGACGAGAGTGGGAACATGGTGGTAGGCACACAGCTTGTGGTAAGGAAACAACACTTCTCTAGACTGCTTATCGGCGAAGATAGCCAAAATTTTTCTGTAAGACAGAACACTCCATTCAACCTTGACGATGATGGTCAACATTTCCGTCCACCCAACCTAAATGAAGTGCGGTTAGCGATACCCAAGCTTAGAGACAGTTGAGCTATTTAAAGCAGGGGAAGTTGACTTGGTAGGGAGCATACACCAACTTATCTCCAAAATTTAGTCAGAAAGCCCCACCCACAAGAAAGGAGATGCTCTGACCTGCACCAACTACAGAGTTATAAGTCTCCTCAACGTCGCATACAAAATCATGTCATCTGTACTGTGTGATCGCTTCAAACCGTTTTTCAGTGATCTGATCGGCCCCTATCAGTGTGATTTTAGGACCGGCAAGTCAACCGTTGATGAAATGTTCAAACTTAGACAGATTTCGGAAAAAAACCCAGGAGTTTCAAATCGATACACACCACCTCTTCATCGATTTCAAAGTCACATATGATAGAAGAACCAAGGAAACTTATATAATACCCTAATCGTCCTGGTCCTATGGCAGAAGCATGGACCCTGTCAAAAACGGATGAGAATCTGCTTGGGTGCTTTTAAAGGAAAATTCTTCAGATGATCTTCGGTCCAGTCTGTATCGATGGAGTAGGGAGGAGAAGATTTATGGGCCTCACAGCGACGTCGACCTGGTCAAAATGCTGAAAATACAGCGGCTAAGATGGCTGCTACACGTGGCCCGATGATTCTTTGAATCTACCCCTGATGGTCTGAGCAGCAGAGGAAGACCCCACCTTAGGGTGCACACACAAGTGGAAAATGACACAAACTAACTTGGAGTGCGTAACTGGAGGCAGCTAGTTAGGGACCAAGCTGGCTGCAGGGGCCTGTTGGTTGAGGCCGTAGGCCACCCTGGACTGGGGCTTAATAAAATTACCTCTCGATACCTCTAAGCACTTTGTAGTAGTTATTCCCCATTTTTGTCTGTTTGTAAAGCACCTTATGGCGCACCCATATTTTCAGTTCTAAAATTTTTCTTGTAAACTGATCATAGCCTACATAATCTTGGCCTGAAGAATCTCCTTTATATACAATTACTTAATTTTTTAAACCTAGGTATTTATTAAGCATTGAGAAAATTAAGAAAGAAAATTCTTCTGTTTAAGAGAATACATTCTGAAGATGAGCTCTTTTGAGCTTCCTGTTTATCAAGTGTTTACCGGAAGGTAACTCACCTGTTTTGTCTGTTTATGAAACTACACCAATTCAAGGGCTTTTATAAATGGTCTCATTTGCCATTTTTTCAGATATAAGGACTTAATATTTCAAGTTAACATTTAAATTCGATTTATTTGGTAGCTAGCTGAGTATTAATGCGAACATCCGTTATTAGCAATAAAAGGTCAGTCATTAAAGTTCACTACCTTTGCATATGGCATTTACAAATGGTAACCAAGTCTTGTTAGTACATATTCATAAGTAGTTATCTAATACAGAATATATACAAAGTAGCTGGCCTCTACCATGTCATTTTCCAAAATTACTTTAACTTCCGCATTTAAATGCTCACTTCATGCAAATAGGGCAATTTCAAGAGTTCTTCTCTACGTTCTAGTGAGTGCATTTGGCGCACACATCTAATTCAATTGAGGAATGGAGGTTCTCAAAGGGCAAACAAAAAAAGTAGGATTCAAACAGAAATCCGCAGGAGGCTTCCTTTATTTCCATTTAATTCACTCACCCAAAAAATAACCATTAAAACTGTGTATAATCTCCAATAGAAGAGATAGCTATAAGTTTGCATATATACATCTATATACACAGTCACACATGTGTACCCATCTAAAAATTGATTAATAGAAAATTGAGTTGGTATATCAGCCTTTGTTGGTCTACATATATAAACCGAAGCGCACATTCAACTACGATACTACTAAACTACTGACGGCATAATTTATGGATGGAACGTTTTTGACCCAAAACTACACACAATTCAAATAACGAAGGACCTAATACTCGCTTGCTCGGACTGTCATGTTATGTAGAAACGGATATGGAAGTGGATTAAGCTACTCGTTCCACTATCATTCACATTCCCCCTGATTCCTATTCCCGTTCCCATCATCGTTGTAGTCGTGGGAAAAAGCTTTTTATCAGATTTGAATAAATCGCTCTAAACAGAACTGTGTCCATCAAAAACACCCTATCCCTATCTCACTCCCACCTACACACCCCCACACATACACACACACACACACACTATGCAGATATAGAGACCCATACTTTGTGAATGTCCTTTGTGAATTTGTCGGGCGTGAATTTCAATAATACCGCTGTGAATTGCAGAACACCCGTAAGGGTATCCAAACAACATTAACAATGCCAGGGAATGGACCAAAATTCTATGCCAATAGCTCTGCGATTGAAAATATAAAAAAAAAATGAATCCCCGAATCTCGAACACTAAGTGAATTTTCCAAATCAAACAGTGAAAGAATATGGAGACTGACACAGATGGCATAAGAGGAGTAGCTTTGCCTAAGTTCCGTCCATTTTTAATATAATGATGACAATGGGAATGGAATTGAATTTTCTATAAGAGGAGTCTAAGAATAGACAAGAGTTGTGCTAGAAAAAGGATTACAAAAAAAGCACACACTTTCGGATGATATTTTATCTTTTTTTAATTTTTTAAATGATTTTTTAGAGATCAAAAGCCCTGTCCTAGGGGGACAAAAATATTCTTATCAATTAAAAAAATATCCTTCAGTGAATTTGGATTGTGAATGAGCAAAAAATAGGCTTACAAATTTTTAAAGCTTTTAAATTATTATTTTTCAAATAATTGGCTTCTAGGATTTTTATTATGGAATATTCTTGTTAGGGGCATAAGCTACGCATGCTTAAAACCGAAAATGCTACTAAATTAACTCTTGCGTGTCAATATGTTTAGTATAACTCAGAAAGAAAGCCGAATTTGACAATTTTACACTCAAAACTTTTTGTTCAAAATTAAATTTCCTACTGAAACGGATGGTTTAAAAAATTTTATGAAAGAATTTCAGTAGAAAAAATTTACAAAAACCTAAAGTACAGTCAGTCGATCGCAAGGAAGAACAATATTGTCTGGCTCTCTGAAAAAAACTTGGGCTAGGAAAATAGCTCAAAGCCCGCATTGTAGCTACTCCAGCAGCAGGGACAAGAAAGCTTGTGTCACTGTAATGCATGAAGATGAGAGAATATCACCGTAAGCATATCTATCGCATTGACCACAGAAGCAGAAGAAGCCCCAAGAAGGTAGGTGTGACAGTAGGACCGTCTACAGAATTACCGAAGAGCTAACAGGTCTCCGAAGCTCTAAACGACACTTGATATAAGACACAGACGAATGTCTGTTAGTTTCGGATGAGGATCAGCTCACAAGATCAAAGGAGCTTTTTTCTGTGGCCTTAAACCACGTTTTCGCCAGTGAAGTGAACCCAACACCCATTGACCCGTCTGTAGTAACAAATTCCTGAGCAGCATTGTAGCTGTATCCCCCAGTAGAGAAGAAATCTTAGCCGCAATCAGAGCATTGAAGAATAGTAAAGCAGTTGGACTCTTGACGGTATTCCAGCAGTTGGTGGCGCCAACCACATCGACTGAGCTCCTGCACAAACTCATTGATTGATAGAGCTTGGAACAGAGAGTTTTTCTGAAGAGTGGAAAGAGGGAATTATTGTAAGATTTGAAAGAAAGGAGATTTTACGTAGGGCGAAAGCTGGATAGGAATTCACGTGCTGCCTGCCGTAGCCAAGGTAATAATAAAAATCATCTTGGAGCAAATAAAAGATCACCTTCAAGATACATTCGACACCGAACAAGCAGGATTCCGCACTGGATGTTTCTGTTTGGACCAAATCAACACATTCCGGATCATTATTGAACAGTGCGTCGAATATCGATCATAACTTCACCTGCTGTTCATCGACTTTAGGTTAGGTTAGGCAGAAGGGCTGACAGTTGGTCTTCTTACCGTCACATTTTGGTCTATGTATATCCGTTGTGATACCCAAGGAAGTTAATAATAATTTAATTTTAATTTAATTTTAGCTTAATTCAAGCATATGACTTAAAAATAAGTAACAAGAAATCTTAAAACTATGAACTAAAATAACTTAATGATAATTAAAAAGAAATTAAGGATGGAATGTGGGAGAGGAAAAGAGATAGTTACTGGAGAGCATTATTAAGGGTGATTTTAGAGCTGTTTAGGTCAAATATACTTGAATTGTTGGCTTTTCTTAGCATCCTTGTGAGCGGTTCATTTTGGCCATACTCGGTTCGGTGAAAGGGTATATAGAACAAAGGTATTGACCTAAGACAGCGATGACTTACATTGAATTTAACTTTGTTAAGTAAGTCAACACAGTCAATACCTCCAGTTATTAACTGATGTAGAAAAAGTAGATTTTTTTTTTAGGGGGGCAGAATGAATGGATCGTCCCATCCAAGGCCCCTAAGAGCAAATCTAACAAATCTGCGTTGGACGGATTCAATTCTCTGAATGTGGACATGATGATAGGGTGACCAGACCTAAGACGCGTACTCTAGCAGAGGCCTTACAAAGGTTATATATAGAGATTTTGTGACGTAGGGATCTGAGAATTCCTTGGACCAGCGTTTAATGAATCCTAAGGTTGAGTTAGCTCTGTTAATAATAGAATCATAATGAGCTCGGAAATTCAGCTGATTATCACAAAGAACCCCCAAGTCGCGAATGGAAGTAACGACAGAAATTTGTTCATTATTCATGTAGTAACAACGTTGAGGAAAAGGAGAGCGTTTACGGGAGTAAGTAATAGATTGACATATTTAGTAATATTTAGCTCAAGGAAATTGTGGCGACACCAGGTAAAGAAGTTATTTAAGTCTTCTTGTAGTAACTGATAATCTTCCGTGCTTTTAATCAGTTTGGAGATGCGCATGTCATCCGCGTAAATCTCCAGATTAGATCCTACTAAAGTAAGCTCAACGTCGTTAATACCTAACAAGAAAAGCAGAGGGCCGAGGTGACTCCCTTGCGGGACACCTGATTGTGAGTATACAGGGTTGGATGTGTTAGCCCTAAACAAAACTGTGTATATGCTATCATCCAAATAAGACTGGACCCAAGATATAAAAAGAGGTGGGAGTCCATACGATTTTAATTTGAAGATTATTATACGGTGGGAAATTTTATCGAATGCTTTGCTAAAATCGGTTGCAGTTGCATCGAATTCATAACCTGATTCCATGGCACGAATACTATTTGATATAAATTCAGTAAGATTAGAAGTTGTCGATCTTCCTTTGAGAAAGCCGTGTTGTTTTTTAGAGAAGAGTGGTTTACTGTGGAGAAGTAAGCTATCATTAACTATACTTTCAAATAATTTGGGAATACAAGACAGCTTAGCTATTGGTCTATAGTTTGAGATTTCACTTTTAGATCCTTTTTTATGGATAGGGATAATGAAAGATTCTTTCCACTGTTTGGGAAACACACCGCGAGAAATAGATAGTTGAAAGAGAACAGCGAGTTGTGGAGCGAGTTTTGTTACACACTTCTTAAGAATAATAGGTGGGATCCCGTCAGGACATCACTGATGTTTGGCATATGTTAATCGATTCTAATGATGTTTGGTTGCAACCGTTCAAATATCTAAAGAAGTCGAGATTTATTTCGGAGTTGTTTGGGGAAAAGGCTCGACCAAAAAAATCAGCAAAAAAATTAGAAACAGTGAGAGGGTCAGCGGATGAGATACTGGAGTATTTCAGAATTGAGAGATAACCATCTGACTTTTTTTTAGAATTTATAAATTGAAAAAAGTTTTTTGGATTCCTGATGAGGTCAGATTGGGTTTGAATAAGTAAATAAGTAAATGTAAAAACCTATATGTTCTCTTAGCAGTCAATTCAATCACAGGCGTTAACGATGTTCAGAAAGCTATAAGGTGAAGTTCTAGAAAGCTACTCCAAGTCATCATAGAAATTATTCACTAGATGTTTCTTTCTAAAAAGACAGAGTGCTGGATAGTGGCAAATGAAGTATAAGGAATCCTCATGTGCTTCTTCATCGCTGCACCCTCTGCAAAGGTTATCAGTACTGAGCCTGATTTTCTTTTTGTGGTAACCCACTAGGTTGTGTTCGGTGATTATGCTGACAATAGAACGAAGATGTTTCTTGTTCATTTGCATAATTATTTCGAGTTTCGAGCAGGTTCCATCTGTCATTGGTTTTTTTCTAATATTTTGTTACCAATATCCTGTTGGTTGGTATTTTGATATGTCGTTGGGCTTGACTTGAATCAAGCGATGAACCTGTTCTTGCAAGCTCATCAACTCTTTCACTTCCCTGTACATCACTGTGACCAGGAACCCGGCAGCGTCTAATGTTATGCTGCATGCCAAGAACCCTAAGCTCTTCGCGACAGTAAGTTACAAGCTTCGGATGTATCTCGGTGGCAGAAATCGCTTTAACTGCTGCTTGGCTATCAATAAAGAGGGTAATATCAGCTAGTGGTATTGCTATTACTGATATTTGCGTAGCTGCTGTGTTCATTGCTAAAACCTCAGCTTAGAAGACGCTGATAAAGTCCAGAAGTCTGAAGGAGCTCACTAGTCCTTAAGTTTCCGAGAAAATTCCTGGACCAACTCCAGTGTCCATCTTAGAAACGTCAGTGAAGACAGTGATGGTAGATTCCTTACTGAAAGGTTGGTTGTTTTGATTTCCCACTCCTCTCTATTAAGAAAAGAGGTAGTGAAGGGTCTGTTGAAGTTTAAATGGGGAGTTGGGTAGTCTTTGCAAACATTAATTCCCACATATCTCTTTGAATTTCCACACAGGGTGATCAAATTATTAAAAAAAATTAAAAAAAAAAAAAAATAATAATTAAGAAAAAAAATCAAGAAATTCTTTTAAGAATTAATTAATGTAACATGGCCAATTGTGCATCTTGTGATAAAAACTCTGACTACATGATTGACTCCATAATGTGTAGTGGAAACTGTCGAAGAATTTTTCACGTTCAATGTATTGACGCCCCGCTTAGCAGCATCAAACTCTTTAATAAAAACAAATCGTTCTACTATTTTTGTGACAAATGCGACGCATTCGCTGATAATAACATTGTTCGAGATGTTCTGCAAAACATAAAGAAGTTAGACAATTTGGAAAAACAATTATTATTTCTCTCTGACAAAGTTGAAAACATAAACTCAATAATGCTAAATTCAAAAACATTGATCAAGTCAAAAAATTCACTTGGTAGTACAGAAACACCATCTAAACGAAGAAATGATGAAATTGATGATGAAAATTCTGATGTAAACCCTGTATCGAAAAAAGCCGCTGTGTCTCGCCCAATCACCAATTTTTACCCTAATGAAACTGCAACAAGTATTATTACTCTTGTCTCTTCGTCACCATCACCAGTGACATCATCGATTATAACTGTTTCTGCACCGATATGTAACACATTGTCTACAACCTCCTGCGTTACCACAACAGTGCAATCATCAACATCAACTAATTCGACATGCGATTTATCAAAACAACTGCCGCCAGTCTCTCCTAAATATTCAAATAATGATACCAATCAAATAAGTGAATCGATATCTCCTATTTCATCTGGACTTAGGGCTGTAGAAGGACAAAAAGTTTTATTTCTTTCTAAACTAGCTCCCTCAACAAACGCGTTAGATATCAAAAACTATCTGTCAGAAAAAATGGGAAACACATTCATCATAAATGTTGAAAAAATTCTGCATCGTAATTACGCAAAATACTCTTCTTTCAAGATACGCGTCCCTGATTCTGTTTTTCACATACTGAATTCGACATCGTTCTGGCCAGCTGGTGTCATAATTCATGAATTTGTGAACAGACCGAACAACCGTGGTACAACTCTGAATCCTTTTCGTCAAAATCGGACAACGCTGAATCAACATCAAAGCAGCTCAATCAGATATTAATATATTATCAAAATGTAAATGGACTTCGGACAAAGACTAATATGGTCTTCAAAAATGTAAATAATCTTCCTCACGACGTCATTATACTGACAGAAACTTGGCTGAACAACTCTTTTCTCGACTCAGAGCTCTTTGATACTTCATATCATATCATTAGACGAGATCGTCACCATTTAGGAAACTCCAACACAGTAGGAGGTGGAATTCTTTTTGGGATCAAAAACTCTCTTATTTGCTACTTGATCGACGACTTTAGGTCCATCACCGTTATCGAAGTTTTGTGCATTAAAATTAAACTAGAATCAGGGCATCTATTTATTATCTCGGCTTACATACCTCCTAGTTCTAATATCGACGTTTACGAAAAATTGAATGAATGCATAGAAAGTATATATGTCCTATTGGAACCAGAAGATAAAATTTTGATAGTAGGTGACTTTAACCTACCAAACCTGCATTGGGAAAAAATTGATGACGATAGCTTCTATGTTCCGGTTAATGCATCGAGTGTAATTGAGCTTTCATTAGTAGATGGTATGTCTTCATGTGGATTGAGCCAGTTCAACGGAGTGAAGAATCGTTTAGGAAGAACTCTGGATTTAGTATTTTTCTCCGATACCGTGAGCGCCGAAACTGCTGTAGTAGCCTCCTCTGTTATATTAATAGACGAAGATCGACACCATCCTGCATTAGATATTGCGCTTAACTTAAACCTATCTTCTCCTTACCATAACGCTATTAACAAGCTTGAATTTAATTTTAGTAAGTGCAATTTTATAGAGCTCTTTAATTTATTATGTAGCATTGACTGGAATCAATTATTTTTTAATCGTAATATTAATGATATGTGTAACGTTTTTTATAGTATAATCTTTAACTGTTTTTACAAAACAATTCCACTCAAAAGAGCTCGTGGCAGCACCAATGTACCACCATGGTTTGATTTGCATCTTAAAAACTTAAAAAACAAAAGAAACAAAGCCTGGGTAAAATATAATAGGACAAGAGCTGATGAGGATTGTGAAACTTTTTTAATTTTAAAACAACTATTTACAGAGTATTCAAATTCTTTGTATGTTAGTTATATTGCTAAAATAGAATGTGATCTTAAAACTAATCCAGATAGTTTCTGGAAATTTGTAAATTGTAAAAGGAAAACTAGCGGCTTCCCAAACTCTATGTCAAATTCAACGTCAACTAGTCATGAGCCTAATATTATCGCAAACATGTTTGCAAACTTCTTCAAAGAAGCTTTCGAAGACACAAACAATGACAAAAGTTCTTACTCTTCTTCTTCTGAGGCAAAATTTCCTCACTTAAATTCAATTAATTTTGAAATAAATGAAGATACCGTTACACAAAGTATCATGAAACTGGATGAGTGTTTTTGTCCCGGCCCTGATGGTGTACCATCCTCTATCTTAAAAAAATGTGTTGCGTATTTGTCATATCCGTTATGTGTTCTCTTTAATGAGTCTTTAAAAAGTTCGGTTTTCCCCAATATATGGAAAAGTGCATTTATTATACCTGTGCACAAGAAAGGTCCTAAAAATGAAATAATGAACTACCGACCTATAGCGAAATTATCAGCGATACCGAAAATATTTGAGTCTATTGTATGTAATGTTCTTTCCTTTCACTGTACTTCAATTATATGTGATAATCAGCATGGCTTCGTCAAAAAGAAATCTACTGTTACTAATCTATTTAACTTCACATCTTTTTGTTTAGATGTTTTTGAAAAACGTGGACAAGTCGACTGTGTATTTACCGATTTTAGTAAAGCCTTTGACAAATTGTGTCATAATACATTAATTTTAACAATCAAGGTTTTAATAACAATTTCTTAAATTGGATCTCATCTTATTTAAAAAATAGGCTTTATAGTGTTGTATTTCGTAATGAGTGTTCGAATCAATTTATTGTCAATTCTGGCGTCCCTCAGGGCAGCCATTTAGGTCCAATTTTATTTATTTTATTTATAAATGACTTGGTTTCAATCATTAAGAATTCATCTGTTCTTATTTATGCTGATGACATTAAGCTTTTCAAAAGTATTACATCTACCTCTGACTGTCTACTTTTGCAGGAAGACTTATTAATATTTAGGGAATGGTGCAGTAAAAATAGTCTTGTTTTAAATGTTGACAAGTGTAAAACCATGAGTTTTACCCGCAAAAAAGCTCCGTTGATTTTTAACTACACATTTGATTCATGTCCTTTAAGTAAAGTCTCCTTGTTCTCTGACTTAGGAGTTATTCTTGATCCTAAGTTAACTTTTAATGATCATTTAAACTACATAGTTAAAAAGGCTAATAAGATCCTAGGATTCATAAAGAGATTCGGTCGCGATTTCCGTGACCCTTACGTTCTTAAGCTTCTCTTTGTTTCATTTGTGAGACCAATACTTGAATATGGTTGTGTAGTCTGGGCACCTCACTACTCCATTCATATAAACAGACTTGAAGCAATTCAAAGAAGGTTTTCTCGTTTCTGCCTTCGTTTTCTTCCATGGTCACATGAACATATGCTTCCTCCTTATTCTCAAAGACTGGCTTTAATAAATCTTCCTTCACTCACTAATCATAGGCAGTATTTGCAGTTTTGTTTCATAGTTGGTATTATTAATGGGTTAATATCATCTCCATCGGTTCTAAGCACGGTTGCCGTTTTGGTAGGATCCTACCAAACTTGGTAGGATTTTTCAGCTTTGGTAGGTTGGTAGGCTAAAATCCGATTTGGTAGGTTTTTTCATACAACTGTTGAGCATAATATAAAACATTGTACAATCATAAAAATTGAGATCATTTCCGATCAACTCAAAAAATGTCAAAGTAAACAGAGACTTGAATCATTTGGCGTTGTTCAGGGTATTTTTTTAATATCAAATTATGAGCTTATCTCGTTGAAAAATTCTAATTTCATTTCCAAATAATATAATTTTTAAAATTAATTTTTCAAAATGAAATGATTTTAACCTAATTCATACAAAATTATGTTGAAAATATATTATGTCACACCTCAAGTGAAAGCATTTGAAGATTATGTCAAAATTGTATGCATAGAAAATTCCATGGAAGGAGAAATCATTAAATGTTAGCATGAAACTACCTCAATAAATAATTCGAAAATATATAACTAGCATCTATGTGCCCAAGTGAACGTCCTTAACATAAACCTTGATTCTCTTTTTATTTACTGCACATCTTTGTCGTGGGGTGGAACTCGAATTTTTGTTTAAGGTCATCATTCAACAATTTCGGTTTTTTTTTTTTCAAATTTTCTGGAAAATGGATTTCACGATTGTGAATAAACCTCGTACCTCTAATGTGTTTTTGAGGTTTCTACCAAAGAAAATTTGCAGAACGGAAATAGAGTTTTTTTATTTGGTAGGTTTTTATTCAATTTGGTAGGTTTTTTTGGGAAATTTGGTAGGAATTTTTTTTTGCAAGCGGCAACCGTGGTTCTAAGTCGTTTAAATTTCAGTTTTAGTCGTACAAGTATAAGATTACAGCAACCATTAGGCCATATGTTCAGTAGATCAAACTATGGTGCAAATAGCCCCCTTAATCAATTGATTGCAATATTTAGTAAATTTTACTTTTGTATAGAGTCTGTAAATGATAACCTTAAATGCATTAAATTCAAAACTATGTTCTTTAATAACTTGTAATATATATTAGTTTATAAGTATTATGTATAAGTATTGTTCACGTTAGCATTTAACGAATTGAAATAAATAAATAAATGAATCTGAATATGGCCCGTTGTGCTTTGTTTCCAGCAGTAAGTCTAGCTTAGTCGCAAGGCATTAGTATGCTGCAGATTCTTGCACGAATAGATCTAGAGGTCTCAGGTTGAGTATTGCTTCCAGTCTCGCTGTGGGGGTGATTCTCAACGCCCTCGTAATACCTAACGTATGCTAATCTTTTGACTTTTGTCAAAAGTTTTCAGGTTAATTGCTTTCTTTGTCGCCTTTTTGGAAAATCTTGTTGTAGGAATAAAATGCGACCATAGATTTCTTTGCTCTTTCTTTAGTATTGAGAATCCGGTTCAGTTTCTTATCTAGTATCACACCAAGCAAGCTCCCTTCGATTGATGGTACTCTAAATATTGGTACTTTCCTTCTGTTATTCATCGACTTTGAAAAGGCGTTCGACAGTGTCAATAGAAAATAGGTGGATCCAAATATCACGTTCTACATAAAGCTCGGTTACAGTGGATGCGTATTCTGATGAACAGTCGTTCTGATATATTCGGCAGAACTGTTTGTCAGAAGTAGTGGTTACAGTGGATGCGTAGCAATTGCTCTGACGTATTCGTCTGAACTGTTCGTCAGAAGTTAGTGGAAACAGTTGATCCATATTCTGATGAACAAAAATTTGTCTGACGTATTCGTCTGAACAAACGACCGGTAACAGTGCAAGCATTTTGTTCGTCTGAATCCGCGAGAGTTCATCAGAACGATAGATCGTTCAAATCAGTCTGATTTTTTCTGCAGCGTTCTGACGAATGGTTCTGACGAATAGCTCTGACGAACAATTCCCATACACAGTTCGGATGAATAGTTCTGACAAAAACGTCAGAACAGTTGTTCGTCAGAACGATTTTTCGTCAGAATACGCATCCACTGTAACCGTAGCCTAAACAAAGGTTGTTGGCTGTTGGTGATTAGTGATGTTCTGCATGCAGCTTTGTCAACTGCAAATGGAGGGATTGAATGGAATTTGCAATCACACCTCAAATATCTGGACGATGTGGACGACCTATGCTTACTCGCTCTTTAAGAATAACAACAAAGATGGAGGAAGATGCTGAAATCGTTGGGCTTAAGATCAATACTTCAAAAACAAAAAGGATTAGCCTTGGAACTTCCTCATATACCCCAGTAGATATTTCTGGACAACCAGTAGTGATGGTAAAGAGTTTTCAATATCTTGGGAGTATTGTCTCTACTGATGGTGAGACAGAAGCAAAGGCTGCGTTCAGAATGCTGTCCATAATATGGACATGGAGAAACAACTCTATCAGCAACTCTATCAGCCCGAAGAACAGAGTATGAGTATGTTGCTGTTCAAATTTGGAATTCGTGCTTCATCATGGGTGTAGCACCACTTGGAGAATAACACTCACTGTCACAAGAAAGCTGCAAACATTCGTGAATAGAATGATGTCTGGGAAATATCTTGAGGATTTTCTGGCCTAACCGTATAGCAAATGAAGAACTTAATTCGAGGACAGGTCAGAAAACCATTGACTCTATCATACTCAAACGTAAGTGGCTGTGGATTGAGCATACGGTTTCAAAAGGCCACGAATGCATTGCGAGTCAAGCCATGCATCAATGGGACCCTCTCACACAGCAAGGCAGACGAGTGGGTGGACCTAGAAGTTTCTTACGAAGAACGGTTGAAGAGGAATCAGCACAACAAGGAAAGAGTTGTAGAGAGCTTAAGTATATGCATTTCCAGAAACCGTACACGATGGCGCATAGGAGTAGTGGAGGCCCTTCGCTTTGCAAGGGTAACCTCAGGGACGTTACAGGTCTGAGGTTCTTAGTAAGTAACCAACAAAAAAAAAGAAAAAAATCAAAGATTTCTAATCTTTTAATGAAACACGCTACGCATAACTTTTTTTGGGGCAAAGATAGGCTCAAGACATGCTGAAGTAAACACGTAATACTTTAATAAGACATTTTCAAAAAAGACAATTTTCGCCCAAACTCTTGAATGTAGTTGTTCCTATATTCCCCACATTTTTCGTTATAATCAATAGCCCATAGACGACGAAGCGTCTTTTTTTTTATAAAAAATCCACAACGGTACAAATATAAGATTGACCTTGAGACGATAAGGTTTTTTCATTAATCAGAAAATCTCACTTTTTAAATAAATATGGAACCTTTGGTAATAAGTCTGTCGACAAAAAGAAGAGCATTCAAAGGTATCACTCATCTCATCTTTAACTTATACACTAAAGCTCAAATTCTTAGTAGGTTGCAGCTGTACCTTTTAGACAGTCCACACAAAAGTATTTGTATGTCATCCCGCTTCCTTTTTTTGTTTTTTGTTAAAGCAAATTGCAAACATTCACTATTAACTAAAAACACCATTTAACAAATTTGCCAGTCAAACTTCATATATTATTTAATCCTTTAAGGGACAACTCCGCCCAATTTATAGCCACACACAGAAATACGATTATTTAAGCAAGCATGTAAAAAATGTACACTCATCTAGGATGGCAAAGAACCACCAGAGATGTCTGTCGACTCGTGGTGAAAGAGTTAAAATAAAAAAGCAAAACCATCAGGATTCCTCATGCTGTTATATATGGAAAGGAGGACAAAAACGAAATCAAATTAAGGAAGAGGATATGCAAATACATGTGTAAAGGATATTGGAGGGAAATTTCATCGTCATCCTTGATTATCGTTCCGTTTTCATTTCAGTATAGTTGAAACTTCCGACTTGCCACCGCACTCATTTCCCAACCCAACCGAATTTGCACCCCCGAATTTACTCCAATTTCTCGTTTTATATGCCCCACAAATATGTATATATTCTATGCCCAGAACGAAGGTGATGCGAGGTTATAGGGAGGAAGGAAACAGGATTCGTACAACTCTTGCTATGGCGATGAGGTAATTAATTCAAGGACTCGTCTGTTTTAAACGACTTAGAAGGGATTACAATTAAATAGAAGAGCTTGTATCTTTTTCTCTAACTCTTCTTCGTGGGTGCTACGACTACGATACGATTGTGTAAGCTGACAGTCGAATATAGTAGAGAATCCTTATAGTTGGTACCTATATAAGAACAAGAAGAGAAAAATAGGAATATATAGATAGAAGATAGAATGAAAATAAAGAGAAAACCCAAAAATAGTGCTTCCGCATCAAGGACTTTGCGAATAGTTTAGTTTGGTATCCTTTTTCGCTCTGCAATTGTCATTTCGATTGTTTCCCAAACTAAAGGACGAACCAAAATAACAAAAAAAAAAAACGGATAGCAAAAAATAAAATAAAACTAAAATAAAGGAATCACGTTTGATTTTGAGAATTTTAATGAAAACTTAGATGAGAATTAGTTTTAGCTGTGTGTTGTTAAAGCACGTGTACCCAGAAAGGATTCCAATCTATGGTTTATTTTTATTCTCAATTGTGGCAAGGAGCAATGTGTTGACAACAAAAAAATACCCGATGACTAGAAGAATAACACTGAAGCCAATTAGCACTGCATTTTAAATATAATGCAGAACGTACTTTGTACATAAAGGAACTATCTTTATTTATTCCAGATGCGTTATACTGACATATGAAGTTTTTTTTTAGTTCGATAATATTGCAAGAAGAATATTATTGCTATTTAAGTCAATAAAAAATGAGCTTCTAAGACCCGTTTGCTGATATAAAACTTCACTAAAATTTTATCCCACTTTCAAACATTTTACCATTTATAATTAGCATTGAAAACAACTATCGAATGGATTCGAAAGTAGAATAAAGTTACTAAGTAGGGCCCCAGGTTAGTGATTTGCATTTGATAATTCAAACTCATATGTTTGTTTCGCAAGATCAGGTAAAAATAAGGCCGCTGTAGCTGAGAGTGCGGCTAAAAGTTCAGGTGTATCAATTTCAAGAAGATTTTAGTAATTGTGGCTATCCAACACCACTTTGCACCACTTGTTTTTGTATGAAATTAATGCTACATAGACCTCAGTTACGTTTACTTTCGGTAGGACGACGCCAACGAACAGTCGTCTGTTTGTTGAATTCCAGCGACAAAAATCATTCTCCACGCCAATTCTTAAAACAAATTAATGAAATTTGGTACACTTACTGATTTGGGGATGTTGAATTCAGTGGTTCTGCCTAGTTTTTTTTTATATTTCAAACAGGGGCTAAACAATTCAGGTCAGAACATATGGTTCAAGATTAAAAAAAATAGTACTGTCGAAGTCAGGAACTGAGTCAAGGTTATGTTTGAAATGTTCCTAAATATGAACCTGAATGAACAATTTCATATAAAAATGTCACCAATACAAAATTTGTACAAAATTTAAAGAAGAAAGACCAAAGTGTTGAGGGAATATAACAGTTAAAGAAAATCTAATTTTTCTAAAAATGGCTCAACAGAAAAACAGTGAATTGCTTGTACCTCCTTTTTGGTAAGAAAACTTGCAAAAAACTGTTCTTAACTGCACTTGCCATGTCATAAAGCGGTCTCTTTATTTTCAATTTCTTGTTAACAGCTTCACCGATTTCAATCAAAATTTTGAAAAAAAAACTCGCCTCAATGAAATAATTCCTCAAACTTAAAATGAGTTATTTCATTTCATTTCACCAAAATTTGGATTGAATTGGGAAGTTTTTTTTAATGAAAGAACTCCCAAAATTGGTGATTTATTTCATCGCTTTTTGAGCACTTTTTTCATTTTTAAACTGGCGGGTAGTTTCATGATGATAAGGAAAAGTCCCGTGTTGCTATGCAGGCATCTTAAAATACATTAATGTTCTGAGTACATAATATGAAATTCCAAGCACAGTCAATTGCCGAAGGCCCATAGTGTTGCCGAGTAATTTTGATAACTACTAAGGGTAATAAGTATTTTTGGTATCGAAAATTGAACAACCTTTAAGCCTTAAGAGTCATTTCTAAATGGTAATTTCAATAACTTTAAAGGGTAACTAGTAACTTTGATATCGAATAAATTTGTTGGCTCGTTTAGAGTATTTTGTTCAAAACTTATCCCAAAAATTCTGAAATCACCTTATTCCGGAGCAAAAAAAAGAAAATCTAAAAAAATTTTGGATTTTTTAGAGATTTTTTAATCTGTCAATATCGTAGCCATTCTTCGATGGAATTTGACAGTTCATGGCTTGACAGCTGCGCAACAAATTATATCTTGGCACATGTAGAGTATTTTGTTGCTCATATCAGTCGAAAGCCCTGAAATTGCCGTTTTCCGGAGCACAAAATAGTATTTCAAAAGTTTCGGATTTTTTAAAGATTTTTTAATCCGTCAACATCGTAACCATCTTCCGATTGACTTTGACAGTTCATGGCTTGAAAAATATATAAGAAACTATATTATGTCACATGACAAATATTTTTAAACGTGGATTTGATTTTAATGAAAAAATAGAATTTCATTTGTCTTGATCTTACCAACTTAAAAGGGCTCTTTAATTCAAAATAACAGTTACTGAATAACTTCTAAGAATAACTGTTACTACAACATAACGGTAACTGTTATAACAGTTACTCAAAAATAACCATTAAGGCCATCACTTTTAACTTAGAAAGTAGATTTAATTCAAAAACACAGACAATTTTCTTTAGCTAAACAACACAAATTCATGCCTAGTAGAAGGCAAGCAAAATCAAGAAAGATTTTCAAGAGCTTTCCAAAACTGAAAACCAGAATCATCTGAGATATCTGGTTCTCAAGATAAACGCCCCCAAAGTGACTTGCGTAGATCTGCGTATAAATGCGTAGAATTGCGTAAAAAACATTTTATTTTGTTAGTAAAATAAATTGTAATACACGTCAATGAAAAGGTCTATTCAAACCCTATCGACACATCTTAGCCAATTTTTTTCCATGGTTTGTCTTTGTATGGCGATATTTCGAAATCTATGCCTTGTAGAAGGCAGCCCCGGATCTATGGGGGGGCAAACCGGGGCCTGTGCCCCGGGCGGCAGCTTACCAAATCTATGTGACTGAAAAAACTGAGAATTGCGACGCTTAATGAAATAAAATGTATTGAAATGCGGCAATGGAATATCAAATTGTATTTCTCCGTCAACCTTTAGCAGATTTTCTATTATTATTTTTCCATTTAAAATAATTTAAAATTAAAAATAAAAAAAAAACGAGCTATAATACATTGTTAAAAGTTGTTCTGATGTTTTTTAACAATAGTTTTTTGCATTGTATGTAAGTGTATTTTTACAAAACTTCCACTCCTCCCTTAACTGTAGGAGATAGATCCTCCTTCTTCAATAATAAAACATTTGAACTGTGTGCCTCAGCACACACAGCGTCGCACCACGCGCCGCGCGCCGCCGCGCCACCCTACAAATCCTAGTCTTGCCTAAAGAATTGTTTGCTGGATACTGACAACTTTATTACACTGTATTTTAGAACTTTTTTAATTCACAAAAAATCTAAATACTCACAAAAATTTAGGAAATCAGGTGCTCTAAGAAAAACTGTTTAGTAAAAATGTTTTCGTTCAGATAAACAAAAAGTGAGATAAAAGCTGAAAACTATTTTTACAATTTTCGACAACAATTTTTCATGATGTCGATCATTTTTGGAAACAAAAACTTGAAAAGATATTTTAACTTACAAAATCAAATAAAAAATGATACTCTCCAAGAAAATTGGATCACAACAAAAACATTAATGTTAAAAAAGGAGCCAAGTTCTAATGTGTACAAGAAATCTATGCGTAAAAAGTCAGCCAAAAAAAGTATTGAGATCT
The DNA here is from genome assembly GCA_963921185.1 of Dasysyrphus tricinctus. Lineage (NCBI taxonomy): Eukaryota > Metazoa > Arthropoda > Insecta > Diptera > Syrphidae > Dasysyrphus > Dasysyrphus tricinctus. Next base: position 67,010,169 of record OY992531.1, read on the forward strand.
AAAATATATGCCAAGTTTTAAGTTCATGAAGTTCATGAACAATTCCAAATCATGACAGAAATTTGGTAATTAATGATTACTGATTAAAATTTGGTGGGTTCACTGGTCAAGTTTTCATACATTTTAAATTTGTAAGTATTTAAGAGAAAACTTGCCAAGTAAATCCACCAATTTTAATCAGTAATCATTAATTACCAAATTTCTGTCATGATTTGGAATTGTTTCGATATAACTCTACTTAAGATATTTGATATTAAACTTCATGAACTTAAAACTTGGCATATATTTTAGATCTCAATACTTTTTTTGGCTGACTTTTTACGCATAGATTTCTTGTACACATAAGAACTTGGCTCCTTTTTTAACATTAATGTTTTTGTTGTGATTTCACCCCTTTTTGCAAAGATTTATTTTGCTGGGTGAAAGCCAAGTCCTACCGCTCTACAAAGTTTCATAATTCTACGACAACTGAAAGTGCTCCATACAAATAATAGCAATTCTGATAAAGTGGGTGGATGGCACCCCCCCCCCCCCCTGAATGAACAATTCCAAATTTTTGATTTTTTTCCTTTCTAAGTACTTCAAGTCCTACCGACCTACCAATTTTCATCGTTCTACAATAATCGGAAAGGCTCCATATAATTTATAGAATATTTAAAAAACTTAAAACTTGGCATATATTTTAGATCTCAATACTTTTTTTGGACTTTTTACGCATAGATTTCTTGTACACATAAGAACTTGGCTCCTTTTTTAACATTAATGTTTTTGTTGTGATTTCACCCCTTTTTGCAAAGATTTATTTTGCTGGGTGAAAGCCAAGTCCTACCGCTCTACAAAGTTTCATAATTCTACGACAACTGAAAGTGCTCCATACAAATAATAGCAATTCTGATAAAGTGGGTGGATGGCACCCCCCCCCCCTGAATGAACAATTCCAAATTTTTGATTTTTTTCCTTTCTAAGTACTTCAAGTCCTACCGACCTACCAATTTTCATCGTTCTACAAGAATCGGAAGTGCTCCATATAATTTATAAGAGTTTTTAAGAATGTGGGTGGATGCCACGCCCCCTGAATGCAAAATTCCAATTTTTCAATTTTTTCTTTCTAAGTACTTTAAGCCCTACCGACCTACCAATTTTCATTGTTCTACAACAATCGGGAGTGCTTCATACAATTTATAAGAATTTTTAATAATGAGGGTGGATGCCACGCCCCCTGAACTGAAAATTTTTATTTTTCGATTTTTTTTCCTCTAAGTACTTCAAGGAATAACGACCTACCAATTTTCATCGTTCTACAACAATCGGAAGTGCTCCATATAATTTATAAGAATTTTTAAGAATGTGGGTGGGTGCCACGCCCCCTGTATGGAAAATTCCAATTTTTCAATTTTTTTCTTTCTAAGTACCTCAAACCCTACCAACTTACCAATTTTCATTGTTCTACAATAATCGGAAAGGCTCCATATAATTTATAGAATATTTAAAAAAGTGGGTGGATGCCACGCCCCCTGAATAGAAAATTGCAGTTTTTCGATTTTTTCCTTTGTGTGTACCACAAGGCCTACCGTTGTGCGAAATTTCAAGTTTCTACGATGTCGGGAAGTGCTCCATAATTTTGATGATCTGTCAGTGAGTCAGTGAGTCAGTCAGTTACGGTTTTTGCGATTTTTGAAGTCCTATATCTCGGGAACTACTAATCCTAAAGAGTTGAAATTTGGTGAGCCACCTGTGTTTGATCAGTTCAGCAAATACTCCGAACTTGAAGTTTCGGACTTTATTGGTACTGAAGTTAGAGGGGGGTTGAAAATCGCCTGAGTTTGTTCCTGTAAAAAGGGTGTAGTGCAGTGTTGCCCCCCCTACTGGTTGAAAATGTAGCGTGAGCGTGGCTGATTTAGTTTACTTGAAAACGTAAAAAATGCACTATCTGAATTATTTAAACCTATTAGACTAAGAGCCAACAGCAGATTTTGGGTGTGATTGATAGCAAAAAAGGAAGTATATCTAGGCGTCGAAAGCTTCATTGAAGGCTATTCAAAAAATCAAAGTCTTGCAGTCCACAACTGGGGCCTTTACGAGAAACAGTGCATCCCATATCACGGAATCTGAGATCATTTGAGTGTTTAATTCGCCCTGCCAGACTGTTTAAAAAATCCGTTTTTCACTTAGAATTTGAATTTTGAATTTTTTAAAGGGTCCAGTAGAGTGAACTATACACTCAAATGGTCTCCGATTCCGTGATATGTGATCTGAGGAGCTCATCTAGGGAGGAGTGAAAACCAATTTCGGCTAAAATGATTATCCTCGGAGTTGCAATCATATTTTTTTTTCGATGCACTGTTTCTCGCAAATGCCCCAGTTGTGGATTGTAAGACCTTGATTTTTTGAATAGCCTTTAACGAAGCTTTCGACGCCTATACTTCTTTTTTTGCTATCACTCACACCCAAAATCTGCTGTGGGCTCTCGGTCTATATCGGATTTTAGACATTTTAATAAAAATTACTTATCAAATAATTTAAAATTTTTACTTTTAAAAACAAAACTATAAAATCACTCCAAAATTAGGAAAGATATTGCAAATTTTTATCTTTTCTTTAGAATTAGTGGCGCAAAATTATAAACACCCTATTTTAAGGGCATAAGCGTGACACTAATTAATAATTTTTAACTTTGATGCAGCTCTCTTACTTTTCCTTAACTATAAACACGAGCATTAAAGCCATTTTTTAACAAGTTAAAGTTAAACTCGCCTAAATCAATGATAGTTCCTGAGAAAAAATGTGACAGGTGTCATACGAGCTAGTGTCATACTTAAAAATTTAAATCAGGATTTGACGATTTTAACTTTAATGAAAGTGTTTAAATATAAAGTGGGTTTGACATCGTTTATAATCTAAAAAAAAAAACCATTCTTTTTTTAGTGTTTTAGCGGTGCGAAGGGGAATTCACTCTTTTCTGCGATTTTCAAATCAAATCATAATTTAACTTTCCCCACAATTTTCAATAATCCTTACGTAGATATTTTATTTCAAACAATCAGTCTTTTCGTTTACTTCCGAAAACTACGAATTTCTACGAATTTTAGTAAACATTTTTGTATATATGAACTTTGACAGAACTTTGGGCTTGATTCGTAGAAATTCGTAGTTTGGGAAGTATGCGAACAGAACTATAATCAATTTTTTTGTTAAGATTTTATATTTTCTGAAATTCTAAAATTGTAGTGTTTTGTGGATATTTTAAGATGGTACGTAGTGACTTTTTTGGAAAATAAAATGTAGTAAAAACACTACAAATGTAGTAGGGGGGCAACGCTGGTGTAGTGCCGCGAACTTGGCTGGGCAATACCGTGCCCTTTGATTTACCTTTTTCAACACCCTTTTTAAAACCGGATAACACAAAATGTCCCTCTAGCCAGAGACTGCTCTCACGCGTATCGAAGAACCAGCCAATCTTAAATAACTACAGCAGTATTAATAAAAAACTGGTATCCGCTCCCTAACACACGTGTTAATTGGCACACGAATAGACAACTTGTCCGCTTGATAACTTTTCTTATTAAAAAAGATATGATATCTTTCCAGTATTTATCACTTCACCAAATTCACCACTTCATCAAATTATGGTGATTTTCTAATACATGTGTCACATGCATGCACTGTCTTACGAAGTGTATACTGGTAGTAGTAAACGGTGCTATCATTCGCGTGCGTGAATGTGTTAAGAAGTTATCCGTTCATTATACGTGGAATCTGGCTAGTTAAAGTTATCCGTACGTTAACACACGTCACAGACTACTACGCATTTGTTAATTAGAATTACTAGTTAACAGATGTATAAACGCTAGCACGTTGTTATCCGCCGTTTATTAATATGGGGGCTAGTGTTTTGACGTTGCTTAGCTCTCGTACAATTAAGGTTTGAAATTGTTTATGTCAATTGCATTGAAATCGTTCAAGAAACAACAAAGCTATAATTTGTTAACATTTTTTGAAAAATCCTGTTGTGAAATATTTTTTTCTGTTGCAATTCTGTATCAGCTATCACCTGAGTAAATTTCATTGCAATCTCTCAAGAAAGAACGAAGTTGCCAAACGTTGACGTATTTTAAAAACATCCTAGTTTGAAAATATTTTATTCAGCTATAACTCTGCCTCAGCTATCACTTCTGTCAATTTCATTGAAATCGCTCAAGGAACAACGAAGTCCCGAGGATTTAAAAACTTTTTTCGGAACTTTGTGTTTCGACACTATATTTTGCTTAACTTTGGATTTTCGAAATTTTGTCCTGTCGTAAATTTACATTTTTCTTTCTTCGGTTCAGGGAATGGATCTTCAATTATTCTTCCATGATAAATTCGGGAACGAACCATATTTTACAGATTCTTGCAGATTTGATTCGAATGAAAACGAATTTTATTAGGAACCAAAAATAAGATTTATGATCGAATCAAAAATAAAATTCTATTGAATTGTTCACGACAAAACGAATCATATTTTATCGTTAATTTTCTTATCTATAGTCATGAGTTGCTGAATAGGTATGGGCTGCACATCCATTAAAAAGTTTTATCCTCCCAGTGACGAAAAATCCAACCAAAGGCAAGGGCGCCAAAATCAAGTTTTGCCCCGGTTCGGAAGAATCGTAGATCCGGGGCTGGTAGAAGGCAAACAAATCAAAAATCTAGAGACATTTTCAAGAGCTTTACAAAATTGAAAACCATAACCTTCTACGATATCTGGTTCTCGAGATATACGCATCGAAAAAGACTTGCGTAGATCTGCGTATAAATGCGTAGAATAGCGTAGATTATGCGTAGATCTGCGTAGATATGCGTAGACTGAAATAAAGTCATAATTTAGTCACACCAAAGTCTGAACGACACCCAAGAGTTTTTTGGGAAACGTATAAATAGTTTTCACTATAGATGCCAATGTGCGAATAAACGTTCGAAAATTATGTTTTGAATGTCAAAAAAATCTGCATCATGGCATCGAATACAAAAATCTATCTATAGATTTTTCACAGCTTTTGGCAGGAGGGGGGCCAAATTACTTATTTCTGTATCCACTTTAATTTATTTTTGAAATTGAGAACTATATGCTGTTATTTCCTTTAAGCGTCATTGTACCTTATCTTGGAGACCTAAGCAAAAAATTAACAAAAACGCTTTTAATCTCATGATTTTTTCGGTAAAATCATGATACAAATCATGATAATTTAATTTTTGAAGCGGCAACACTGCGAAGACTGTAAATTTGATAACTTTCCATAATTTAAAAGTAACAATTTAATTTTTTTTACATTTAAAATGTAAATGTTCATAGCATCTATTTTTGTTAACTCAAGAACTTTATATGTTACGTTAAATGAAAAATTCATAAGAAAACTTTTCATCTTTGGTTCGGGGACTTATTTCTTCTTTGAACTTGGGCACTTATTTCAAAATGTAAACATTCTCCAATTTGGAGAGTTATTTCATTTTCAGTTTTGGGAGTTATTTTGTTTCTTTTTTTTTTGTTTCTTACAACCCCAGATTTATACAATAAATCCAAACATGTTTAAGTACCTACCTGGCTGTATAAAATCAACTTATCATATCAATTCAATAGATAATGAGCTTAGAATATTTACCGAGTTGCCAGCTCATATTTTCCGTCTAGTAATTCCCATATACATACTTACATATTTTGCTTCATTTGCAAATGGAACATGACCAATATTAAGAAATACGTATAATCTATTTATTTGTTTTATACGTACACTGATTTTAGCTCGATAAGCGCTATTCACTATGTTTTTGTCGATTCATAAACATTCTTAAAAGAATTTGGATGGTTTAATAGTTTTGCCAATTGAAGCATCCGGCGCAAAAACCAGATAACTTCACAGTTTCTAAATTTTTAGAAAAAGACGAAAAACTTAATTGAAAATCATAGTCCGGGAGCCGACCGTAAGATTACGGCCACGCAAAAATTGGATGCCAACCGATAGCTTAATCCAAACATTTACAAAACTGCTGGTCGGACAAGCTTTATCAGGTCGCAATTATTAGAAAATGCACTTTTCAGGTTGCATTTTCCGCTAAATGTGTGGCGGACCGAATTCCACATCCACCAAAATTAAGAACCTGAACGCACCATTAAATGTTCGACCGACCGCGCCAACGCGTCATTCTATTCATAAACCTTTCGTGTTCAAAGAACTTAAGCACTGCTCTCACGTGTTTGTTAGAACTGATTCCATACGTAGACCACTACAACAGCCTTACGAAGGACTGTTTAAAGTTCTAGGCCGTGACGTGAAAACTTTTAAAATTCTTATTAATGGAAAAACAGTTGTTATCGGGATCGATCGTTTAAAGCCTTGCTTCATGGAAACACAAGAAAGTACAAATGAGCAGGTTAGAACCGAACCCACTCGCAAGAAAAAGGTCACCTTCGCTGAGAATCACACCTTCGTTATACCCGAAACAAAAAGTCGAACAGGTCGAGCAATTCGTCTTCCAAGTAGATATCGTTGAATAAACCACATACATTCAACTGGCGGGGGAGTGATGTGGCGGACCGAATTCCACATCCACCAAAATTAAGAACCTGAACGCACCATTAAATTAAGAACCTGAACGCGAGCTCATTTTTACCAACGCGCCCAAGGAAAGGGATGGACAGAGTTCTGATATCCATCTGATATCTTCTTCGGCCATCTTTCTCCTTGGCAACGTGGTGAGCAATCATTCTTTTGGGGTTCGTTGTCGGAGTCGGAGTCTGCGTCGGTGGTGTGCTACATAATTAGTAAATTCATTTAACTAAATTGTAACTTTATACCATAAATTTAAATTATATTAATAAAGAGTCATACTGATATTGTGAACTTAACCATTTTTGATTGTGGGACGACCAAGATCCCATAAATGTACCTAGAATACAAGCAACTTATATAAATGGGGTATCAAATGAAAGCTTAGGCTGTCCTCTACACGATGCCATTGGTCGGACAGACTTTTATTTGTTGTTGCGACGAGTCCGACCATTTTTTAAAAAAATGGTCTTTTTTTAACACTGCGTTTTACATCAGATAAAACTGAGTAAAATCATATCAAATGGTTAGGAAAGTGGCCTTAGCCACTTTTTTTTTCATTTTCCTCCAAGGGTGCACAAAATCCCTATCCATATTTATGCATATTTTCGTTGAGTGCTTGCCCATCGAGTGGCTTAAATGTTTCCTACATGTAATTGGTGAATACTGTCCAATTCTTTTTTGTCACTTTTAGCCACTTAAAGCAATCATCAGAGCTGCAAAAATTGATGTAAAATTTCATTGAGAAAAAATCACCAATTTTCAAAGTAGCGAGTAGAAGTGGTCATTCGGCAAAAATTGTATTTTTTACCTTTAAGGTAGAACTATAATAGTCGGAAGGGCACTGAAGCTAATGTCAAAAACCAACGAAAAGTAGCTTTCCATACCGAAAAAAGGGGAACACACCCATAATGTTACTATCATCTTTCTCTTTTTGGCATTCCTATTTCACCAAATGTCAGTTTTACTTAAGTGAGGTGCGCTCGGGAGCGCACCTCACTTCCGTAACCAAAGTTGAACGAAACTTGACGAAACGCTCCACTTCGCAATTATAGTCGCGTCAAATGCTTTCCGTGTATTCGCTTGTTTTCTTCCGACCACTTAAGTGCCCCTCCGAGCATTATAGTTCTAGCTTTAGCCACCCGCAGATATTTCAAAAGGAGGGCATAAAACAAAACAAAAAAAAACTGCATCATTTTGGAATAAACCTCTGGGTGAAATACATAATTACATACTCACCTTTCTCAAGTAAAATCGATGTGCGACACTAGCTGCGTTTTATTATCTCCGGGTCTAGGTCGAGGTTATCTTTTAACATGATGTATTACAAAAACAACATGGGATCCAGGTTTCTATCGAGGTTAATTTCAATAACCCAGATACAGGCTTTCACTCTGACCGGCAGAGGACTATTTACCATTGTGGACGATGTCAGCAGTGTTAGGAATAGAGAGGAAAAGAGACAGGCTTTAAATCAAAAACAAATAAACATAAGAGAAAAAACAGATTGATGTAGAGCACTGTTTTTGCACTAACCCACATCGTTTTATTTTTGCGAGGTGAGCCATATGGGTTATGAAGTGATAATTAAACGCGGCTACTATGGATATCACCCTTCTACGCCTTTCACGCATCGGGATAGAGATGGCGCCACAACGAAATTGCACAGACAGTAAGTCTCCTTATCGAAGTCGAGATGGGGCCACAACAGAAATGACCCTCAATTTTGTCCCTGAGTTAACTCACCAAATTAGGTGCGTTAACTCGGAGCTAACTTAAGGGCCAGTATTTCAGTTCAGGGTTAGCTCTGAGTTAAATCAGAGTTAGCTTATCCTGAAAGTCAATTAGTCCCGAGTTAACTCAGGAACAATTTTTCAGTAGAGGATTAACTTTATCTCTCAGTTGTCAAAAATCTAGGGCGAATGATGTGTGACACGATGCATATCACCCTTCTACGGCTTTCACGCATCCGAATAAAGATGGCGTCACAACGAAATTGCACTGTCAATAACTTTCCTAATCGAAATCGAGATGGCACCACAGCTGAAAAGGCCCTCAATTTGGTCCCTGAGTTAACTCACCAAATTAGACGAGTTAACTCGGAGTTAACTTAGGATTTCAATTGACTGAAAAACACGTTTATGGATAACTCAGGCTTAACCCCGAGATAAGGATGATCTCACACTGAAAAACTGGCCCTTAGAGTAGGTACTTACCTCTACAATATTTTACAAAGTATTAATACAATGTCAGAATTAAAAGGGAAGGAATTTCATACGTCTGCCAAGTTTGTGTGCTGAAAATAATTTTCATATTCAGCTTTCCCAAAATAAATTTCACACTTATTCATCTTACACACTTTCTTGTATCCATCAAACAAATCAGTTTCACCATAACCTCAAATATTCACATGTGATGGAATGTGTGATGGTTTCGAAACGAATCTTATAAAAATGTTTATGTATTAACACTTGTCAAATTATGTAAGATGAGCTGTCAAGTTGTGTGTGATGAAATTTCATATTTTGTTCCCACACTATAATACACCTTATTTTCTACACACTTTCTTACTCAGTTAGATAGCGTGAAAAGGGCTATTACAAAAATCATAAGACTTCTAACGGGTGATTTTTTAAGAGGTTTAGAACTTTTTTTAAAAAAAAAACACAAAAAATTCGAAAAAATGAATGAAATATTTATTTGAATCGATAGTTTGAACCTTGCAATTTAATGTTTAAAGATAATTTCATGCAAATGTTGACCGCGGCTGCGTCTCAGGTAGCCCAATTTTGGCATACTCTTTCACACATATCGGCCGGTATCTCACGAATGAATGCATGGATGTTGGCTTCGAGTGCGTCAATCGAAGCGGGCTTGTCCCTATAGACATTAGCCTTGACATACCCCCACAAAAAATAATCTAATGGTGTCAAATCGCACGATCTAGGCGGCCAATTGACCGGCCCGAAACGTGAAATTAACTGTTCACCAAACTCGCCTCGCAATTGCGCCATTGTTTCGCGTGCTGTGTGGCATGTGGCACCGTCTTGTTGAAACCACATATCATGCAAGTCAAGAACTTCCATTTCGGGCAAAAAAAAGTTTGTTATCATCGCTCGGTAGCGTTCACCATTGACAGTAACGCTGCGATTCGCATCATCTTTGAAGAAATATGGCCCAATAATGCCGCCGGCCCATAAACCGCACCAAACAGTGGCTTTTTCGGGATGCATTGGTAGCTGTTGCAATGCTTCTGGCTGATCTTCACTCCAAATGCGGCAATTATGCTTATTTACGTACCCATTCAACCAAAAATGAGCCTCATCGCTGAACACAATAAAATGGAAGCAGCGCGCGATGAACATTTCGAACCGAGCACGAATTTTGATAGTAAAATTCAATAATTTGCAAGCGTTGTTCATTTGTAAGACGATCCATGGTTAAATTGCAAACCAAACTGAAGCTGTTTGACAGTGACACAAGGTACTAAACACACGTCAGCTGTCAAAACCAGTGTTGCCAAAACCAAACCAGCTACAAAATCACCCGTTATAATTTGAAGACAACGAGAGCAAACAAAATGTACCTGTTAGACAAAAAAAGAGAAAAAAAAAAAAAAACAATAAAAATAAATCTAATAATCTAAATTGTTTCGTTTAGTATTGACCAACACGTCGCATACGTCCGTCATGTCATGATAATCATCATCCTTAAGGGATTCCCCGATAATAGCCAAGGTGGTACATACATATATTTAAAGGCCCTTCAGTAATGTGGTCCGTTCACCCTTTATTATATTGGAATTCAGAATTTTACTCCCCTTTTAGGAATATTGGCACTTTTTATTGGATATCCCCCCTCTTATTTTATTACTTTTCATAATATGTGTATGGCTCTGCACGACTCACAGTCGTATCTCTGGCTTAGAGCCATTGGGCTCTATGAATGTTATTTTAATTTATTCGGAATAAAAGTTTTATTCGGATCAGTTTCGATTATGTTTTATGGTTGTAATATGCTAAAACGCTTTCCATTAACGCAAATTGGCCATGAAGAGTAGTATATAAGCAATTTTTTGTTGCCACTTTTGTATTATTACTTTTGTGTCCTTTTATCTTTTTTTTGTTTATTTTTTTTTTGCAAAACAATTTTTTGTTGTTCTTTTTACTTTTTTTGAATATCTATACTGTCATGTATGAGGGTGAAGTTTATTGGTTTATAGAAGGTATTAATAGTTGAATTATACTACCAGGTGGAGTCGTAATGGTGAATTTTATAACATGCATATGTAGCTTTCAAGTGAATTGCACCAGGACAAACCCGAAGGTTAGTTTAGCCTTTAGTTAAGCCCCCACAATCCTATTCAACTTACTATTAATACTCCATATTAGCAATTTCATATACAATTTGATTAAACAGATTGTGATACTGAGGCCATGACCGCATCTTATGACCATACCTATACCTACAATCTCCGTTTCACATTAAATCAAAATTATGGCTAACCTCCCATCAACCATCAGTACCAGCAACCCATACCCAACCTACCATTCATACAAGGTTATTGGAGTCCTCAGTTAGTCGAAACTCCTTCCAATTTAAAATTCTTCCATGGGCCATGTCATATGATCCAAAACCCCTTACCGTTCATCGTCAACAACAATAACGACAACCAGCAAAACAACTCCAACTACAACCGAAGAGTGAAGAGTGATTTTGAGTCTGGTGCCGTTGTAGCCGTATCGCAGGACCGTTTTCATTTGATTTCCTGTTGCAATTATAGATAGGAATCAAATGCTAAATAAACTGTTTCCGTTTTCAAGCATCACCATCACACTGACACTGGCACTCTGGCACTCACGTCAAATCAGGGTCCTGGACTTAACCGAAAACATTGTCACTGTTATTGTTCCAGTTGACAGGCGACCAGCTACCAGCTACCAACCAGCTTACAGTGATCAAGTATAGTTACACAAAGTGAGGGGGGGGGGGGACAGGACGCCAACGCCAATACTTTCGACGGCGGCGACAACTATACACTATACGATAGCCAATAGTAATGGCCATTACATCTGGGTGGCAATGGCAAGGACAAAACCGTCAATGTAACAGCAGGCAATGTCAGCTGCAGATATGCTTGCAGTTCATGGGCTCCAGACCGTTTGTTGTGGGCAATACATTCAACATCGATGTTGGTTTGAGTTAGATGTTGGCAATAGGATGTTATGGTACATAGAAGTACCGCAAACAGTCGATGTGTTAGTGTATTATGAAGCCTGAATCCTGACATTATTTATGCTCTTTATCGGTAGGTACTATCGTTGGTAAACATGAGTATGTTTTGCTCTTCTATATTATGTTCGTTTGGAAACGTCGTCGTCGTCGTCCTTTTTTATATTTTTCAACAAAAATGGTTTATTTTTAATAGAAGATGACAAACAAACAAATGGTAGGACCAGGACATATATAGTCGCGGTAAAGTGAGGCCAACTTGGTTCTGCCATTTGAAAGCGTGGTAGGATGATATGCGACAAATGGGCTTGCGGGACTATACCTATATTTGGCCCGATTATGTTATGGCACTCTGGCGGTACAATGTTTTCCATATCAGTGTGAAAATAACCGTGTGGTATAAGTCATGCAGGAAGGACATCCGACACAGCACACAGAGAGTGCATGACAAATGTGTGAATTTTTTTTTCTTTTATTGCTGTTGTTTTGTTTCTGTTCTAAATATTGATTATTTAAAAAAAAATACATTTATAGATTTGATTTGATCCCTTTTCAATTAGCCTGAGAGCAATTTGCTAATATGGTGGAAATTTTATTGATATGTGATACATGTGTACACAAATTTGGAGAGGGAAATGATTTTTAAATAATTTTAATTTTATGAAAAAAAGAACTCATCATTGAATTGTTTGTAAACGGGAAAATAATATTCTGGAATTCGAGTAGTAACCCTTAGCAGTCTGTTGGACTATCACGTAGGGATCGAATGCAGTATATATTCTACTACAGTAGTCCAGTCAATTTTTGCTTAAAAGGGCCCTTAGCAAGTGTATCGTGGGTTAGATTTGATTTGTTATTTGCTTCATATTTTCGGGGGTGCTGAATCATAATTTGAGGTTTGCGACTAAGATTTCAGAAACATTTTCAAATAATATACAAAAATATTTTTTGTTCTTCAAATTTCGTGTTAAAAATAAAGTTTTTTTTTGCAAATATAGTTTAGGAACCATAATTTTTTGCCTTAAAACCTTATCCCTTAAAATATCATTTTTTCTCTTTTCACACGAAGCAACTTAAATAACTTTGGTATTACTTTCTTTAATGACATTCCCTACACAAAACAAAAAACTTTGAATTTCCTATAGTTTGAATTTCTGCCAAGTTGCTAAGTGGGCAAGTTCAAGCAATCAATTCCAGCAAATTTAAGTAAAATGCCGTGGAATTGCAATCCAAAATGAATTCGCTACTGCAATTTTCTTTTCAATGTCACCCACCCAATTTTGAAACGTTATTTGCGAACTATTCTCAAAAAATGTTTAACATCTGAAAAGCTAGGAGCTAAAAACCAAAATCTTGAATGACGAAGTCTCGCACTTTTTCAATAATCTCAAAATTAAAAATCCCATTTTTAACAATTGTGAATTGACATTGCACAACAAAAAATCTCGCAAATAAACCGAAATCTCGCAAATTAAGATCTCGCAATTCCAGTATCTAACATTCGCTCCGAGTTTCGAACTGAAAAAAAAAAAACTTGACGGCGAGTAGTCTAAGAGCTGGGTGCAAAGTTTTGGTTTGAATGCATAACCAAGAAGTGAGTATGAAGGTCTGTAGGTACATGCATCTTGACATCGAATACAAAAGTCTGGCTGGATTTTTAGGCACCCGTGGTAAAGACGAGGGTTTGAAAATGGTGGTTTTCAGACTATTGTGTTAGGGGCACATGCCCTTGAATTCATTTATTAAAAATGAGAAATGATTCTCTGTCATTTTCTTCCACGAAGTTTAATTTTAATCACCCAAAAAAATAAAACTCAAGATATGACCTTTTGAAGCAAACCCTATTGGTTTAACTTAGAGCGTTCTTTATTTGATTTTTGATTTTTTTATTCTCCAAATATCTCTCGATATGGTACGCCTGAATCTTTTATATCTTTGGTTTTATCCAACCAAAAAGGCCACTAGATTGTGGTAAAAACTCTATTAGTTTCAGTCACTAAAAAGTCATAAAAGGTAATCTAGTTTCAGTATTGTCAGGCATAGACTTTTTGTTATAAATTTTCAAAACGTTTTTTTAATATCATAGACGTTTTTGGGTCTCCCTTAAATTACGCGATAAGAAATTTCACCAAAAAGAGTTGTGGAAAAAAAAGCCCAAAATCGCTTGGCATAAAATTTTTGGAAAAAGTGCCCAAAATTAAAAAGGAAAATTCGCCAAAAAACGTGGAAATTACACCGCACTTTTGGAAAAAGAGCCAAAAACTTTAAATGGATATAACGCCAAAAAAAGATCGATTTTTTGGTTTGATTTTCAAAATAATTTTGGGAATAAGACCAGAAATACAGCTCTTTCTGGCCTTATTGCCAAAATTTATTTGGAAATTATGTCCAAAAGGTATACAAATCACGCAAAGAACTAAGGCACAACATCGCAAAATATAGTTAGGTACTTGAGCATAATTTTTGGAGCATATGATGATGATTGATGTAGATGAATACGATGAAGAAGGAACTGAAGCCAAAAAATGCCAGAAGACGTCGCGTCGTTCTATGTGTAGTTTGCCAATGAACAACATAGCTAAACATAGTTATGTTGCATGCAAACATATGAGGGTAAGTATATGTTTTGAGAGCAACGTGAAATTACAAGCCCGGTCGGTGGCTGAAGGAAAAGGGCATTGTAAATGTCCATGTTGTCGGTAATTGTGGCAGATATGTCCTTCAGGTTTACATTAAATACAACAAAATATATGTTCTGTTAACATAACATGCCGTGGTAACGGCAAACGGTAGCGCGTGCGAACGCAAACACGTTTTGGAAAAAATAATCTAAAATTCCAGAATTTACGCCAAAACCTTTTGGACGCCTTTTCCTAGAAGAAAAAGCCATAGTATGGAGAATTTTGGGCCTTTTTTCGATTTTTATTTTTGGCGTTATTTCCTATGGCGTAATTTCAGCGAGCCGTTTTTGGCACCTCATTTATGGGTTTTCGCAAAAAATAGTATACCCACCATCCAAAAGCTTACTGAATCCTTATGAGAGGTAACCTAAATCATAGTGGTGGCATGCAATATTTTTTTAAATCTCTAAAAGAAATCTGTGCCTGACCAATTACTGAAACTTACTGATTTTTTATGACAGTTTGATTTTGTGACCTTTGAGATGGCACACATATGTTACTTACTTACTAACTTAAGGTAGCGCTACAGTCCGGGGTAGACCAGGGCCTCAACCAACAAGCTCCTTCCGCCAAGTTGGTTGAGGTCCTCTTCCACTTGCGTGCGCCACCTTTTACGCTGTCCTACGGGGTTGGATTCAAAGACTTTCCGGGCCGGAGCATTGGTGTCCATTCGCTCTAGGTGACCCAGCCATATCAGTCGTTGGCTTTTCACAACAATTCGTTGTTGTATCTTCTTCTCCATTCCCCATCTATGCAGACGGGACCAAAAATCACCCGAAGAATTTTCCTCTCAAAACAGCCTAACGCATTTTTATCCACTGTTAACAGTGTCCATGCGTCTGCCCCATACATCAAGACCGGGATAATGAGCGTCTTATATAGGAACAGTTTAGTTGCTTGAGAGAGGGCTTTGCTTCTCAATTATTGCCTTCTTAGTCCAAAGAAACAGCTATTGGCAAGAGTAATTCTTCGTTTGATCTCAGCACTGGTATCATTCGCTGAGCGGATCCTAGGTAAACAAAGTCTCTGAACACCTCAAAATTATAACTGTCTATATAATAACATTCTGTCCGAGACGTCGATGTTGGTTGTCCTTTCTTGTTGACAGCATATATTTCGTTTTGCTTTCATTCACAGTTAATCCCATCTTATTGGCTTGATTCTCAATACTCACGAAAGCACCACTGACATCTCGCTTTGTTCGTCCCATTATGTCAATGTCGTCAGCGTTAGCGAGTAATTGGACGGACTTTTGAAAGATTGTGCCTTTAGTGTTGACGTGAGAGTTTTGCACTATTCTTTCAAGAACGATGTTGAAGAAGGTTCGGGCCTTGTAACCCTGGGAGGTTCTTTTTACTTTTTGGTAAAACTTCCAAACTTCATTTGGATGCAATGGCATCCCTCTATTTCCTTGATTGCGTGCTTATCATGCTCTTTCTTTTTCCTTCTTAGAAGCTTGTGTTCCTCTCCTCTCTCATCTTCTTGCCAGCATTCTTCGTCGAACCAGGGGTTTCGATGGATGTGGTAGTCCTGCGAGGCCCAGCACGTCAGAGGCGGCATCTCTGATGGCTTCCTGGCAATTCTTCCACTGGTTCCCGATACTTGGCAGTTGGCAGCATAGGACTACTTAAGAGGGCGTGAGAGACTCGATCGGAAAAGGATCTGGCGATTGCCTGCAACTGTAGTCGTCTGACCTCGAGCATCCTCACAGTATTTTCCTGCTTTGGTCTGGATATCCGTAGCATTACCTTGGCTACAACGAGGCAGTGGTTCGAGTCAACGTTGGCTCCTCAGAACGTTCGGACATCCTTGATACTGGAGGAGTGCCTTGTGTTGATCGCAATGTGGTCAATCTGGTTGGCGGTTGATTGACCAGGAATTCACCATGTCCCCTTGTGTATATCGAGATGCGGGAACTGCGTACTTGGTACCACATTGTTTCGCCTCGCATCAAAGTCGATTAGCCTGAGTTCGTTATCGTAGGTGGTGTCGTGCAGGCTTTATATCTTCCGATTGTGCCACCAAAGACGTCTTCTTTTCCTAGCTTGGTTTTAAAATCACCCAAGACAATTTTAATGTCATAGCTAGATCATTGCTCATATGTCTGTCTTGTCCAAGAGCTCTTAGAACTCATCCTTGGTGTCGTCATCCTTCTCCTCGGTGGGGGCATGCACGCATATAAAGCAATGTTGGTGAATTTAGCCTTGATGCGAATTGTCGTGAGGCACTTATTCACATAGTTGAAACTCAAGATTTCTTGCCTAAGTCTGCCTCTAACGACAAATCCACACCCAAAGAGACGCTGCCCTTGTGGTCGGTAACAGTCACCGTAGTAGATGTCGCAGTCTTTCAGTTTTCTTCTGCCCGGCCCATTCCATTGCACTTCTTTGATGCCGGTGATGTCTGCTTTGTAGCAGTCCACTAAATGTTTGGCTGCAAGTTGACTATACAGAGACAGAACATTCCACGTGCAGATCCACATATAGGATTACTAAGATTTCAAAGCCCCTGGCCTTTTAGGTATATCAAAATAATAACTTAAACTTAAGTTAATATTCGATTTGATTTTTGGTTAAAAAGAATCTTTAAATAGGAAATTTTTCCATGCAATTTTGTGTTCAGCAATTTTTACAAAATCATCAAACCAATTTCAAAATCATTTTTACGCTAAAATTAAAGTTAATATAAGGTTGAATTATTTAATTGTTTCTCAAAACAAATTAATTTATTATTTTGTAAAACATACCTCCTGATCGAAAACGCAGTGTTTGCAATTACATAATCCTTAAAGAAATTTATTTTTGTGACGTTTTTTAGTCGGATATTTTGTATTGTGTTTTGAAAAAAAATGAAAGTCTTTAAAATGCGAAAAGCTTGACTTCTCATTATTTTTTTTTTTATTTTATTGGTCACGAATTACTCATAAACACAATCTAAATGTTTAATCTAACAAGTTTCTCAAAACAGACAATGGTATTTATTTTATTTTATTTATCATTTATTTTATTTAACTTTAAAGAACTTAAAGACCACCTGGAAAGTAGTTTTGACCACCGAATCTATCTGGAACTATTTTTTTCTTGTATAAGAACGCATAAGCCAAAATATTATAGCACTAGCAGCTTTGTAAAACGAGGTTATAGTTTTGATCCCTTTTTGCATTTTGAAAAAATTGGCCACGGCAACCCTGCCGACAGTGGTTTTTGTACTAGTCCAAACTAGTCCAAAATTAAAAACACACAAAATTCCGAATGTAGTATCTCAACAAATTTAAACCTGTGGGTAGAAACTTTTTTTTGTAAACGTGCAACCGACACCAGGGGCCCAATTCCGCTGACTGATTTGACTGATTGTGCACGCGATATCTGTCAAAAACTTAAAACTCACTCTTGCGGAATCGAAAAAATTGATGTGTACACATAAAAACTCACTCTTGCGGAAATGGGCCTCAGCTTAATATTTTATGAAGTAATTGAACGGATACAGTTTTCTTATTAAAATATGATATCTGTTAGCCCACCAACCTAACAAAATAAGAAAAATCACAAAAAATCACAAAATAACATTATCATCAAAATCAGTGCAATAGTTTTTGAGAAAGAAAATATTTACTTTAAAAGCAAAAAATGTTGTATGGCACGTAGAAACCGCTTTCTTTGGGCTTGGAAAAAACATGCCGGGGGAATGGATACAAAAATGATGAGCTAACAGCAAACTGACCCATCAGCTGACTAGCCTGCAGATAAACAAAATTACGAAACCCACTTTTTTCATCTTCCCTATCATCGTTATGTCAAGTTTGATTAAAATCTCGATTTTGTTACAAGTTGAATGACTCAGATCAACTTAAAAGTCACCTTCATAAACCATCACTGATATGAACCCAGTTTCAATATACCTAGTTTAAATTCAACAACCGCTGTACAGACAGGTATCTACTAGAAATGCTGTATTCAATATCATTTCATCACCCTCATCATCACGAACTTGGCGGCCAAATGAAGCGTTTATTATCTAAAGAGAAAGAATCATCACTGACATTTTCTTATAGAAATCTTCATGTACTATTTCAGCCACGTTCTAGAGATATGATTCAATTTTCTCAATCACACCGACCAAACCTAGGAAACAGACTGCCAGGATACTCTCTTCTTTCTATGTTCTCATGCCAACTCATGTATGAGATAATTTAAGGATTCTCTGTGGTTATCACAAAACGTTCATCTTAAGTGGCAATTACTGCTTTTCTGCTTCTGTCCCCTAACCCATTCCGTAGTCGAAAAATATGCAACGAAAGGAAAATATTGAAAATTTCCCACCGTCATAGTCATCGTCATCGTCGCCGTCACCGTCAGTCGGTCTTTGAAGTCAGGTACCTATGACCACCGTTACGTTGTCGATGACTACGTCTCATCTTCAAGGAAGGATCTACACCTATACGAACCAATAATAAAAAAAAAGTTTCAAAATCAATTTAGGTCCACTTCTCTCAGATACAATTGATCTTTCAAACAACCAAGGGCGTCTGCGGCCAACCGGAAGAGTCTGTAGATAAATATTGTTGCCTTCTCAACCTGAACTAATAAGCTATTTGATTTAGTTCTCACAGGACCTCGATTCGTTCTCATTCCCATCCCAAACTCCCAGGTTCCCTTGCATCCTGTTTCCAGCACGTTTCGGAAATTTTCATTTCATTTCCATCGAATATACGACGACGACGACGACAACGACGGACGTCGACGACGATGTCGATGCGATGATGATAGCTAGCAATGGGATTGCAATTGGAAATTGCAGTTGACCGTCCAGGCCAGACCAAAAGCAGCAGGACCAGCGAATTGAAAGGACCAAAAACTAAAAAATCAAAAAAAAATAATACAAAAAAAAAAAAATGAGGAAATTCTCCAAAATGTGCTGAAAGAAAACTTTGAAGCCACAAAGAGTGCAGGGAACGCATCCGTTGACCACCATCTGAGAACGTTTCTGGAATAATTTCCTCCCAAGTTTCCGTTTCACTTGACCAAGTGATTGTAAATTTTAATGTCTATGCGCTCCTATAGGAAGTTATATCCTTTCTATATTCCTGGTATATCCTACAACTAGCTTTCGGTTATTTCTGCTCTGTAGAGTCAGCAAAATTAATTCCAGGTGCGGTTGTTTTTTTTTTTTGTTTTCTTGCCTTCTGATCTTCTCACACACAGGTTTTGCCGGGTTTCTTGTGTTTGAGTTGCATTACATCTTTGAATCTTGTGAAGTCTTTGTCGTCAAATCGAAGAAGCTAGAAAATGATGAAGACATAGACGATAGTGCTGACTTTGTTCAAGTCATTGGTGAGGGGGCTTGGCTGGCGTATATGAGGATTGGATTCTTTTCAATGAAAATTTTGTCCTTCCTGGTGGAATGGAGTTTGACAGAGGTTTTCTTTGAAATGTTAAACAAGTGAATTAAGATTATATTAAGTTGGTTCACCAGAGTCCTGAGCAGATGTCTATTAGTGTCACGAATTTGCAATATATAAAAATAAAGGCATTTAAAGTTCTGTGTGTTGCAGTTGACAATTCGATAAACGGAGCTTTGTATATATTGGAACTGAGTGCAGTGGCCTTTTTTGATTGGACAAATCTTAGTGAGTTTGGGGAAATCAATACGAACACCTAAATATGAAAAACACCTTAGTGAAAAGCCATAGCCTGATGAAAAATGTTAAGAATTAAAATGCATGACTGAGTTGGACTTATCTGCTCTTATGCTCAAGTATTTTGGAATTTATAAAATTGTTGACATAATATACATAAAAGTAAAAGCATGGACAAATTATGAGAGAAAAATGTTTAGTAGTATGAAATTCGTTCTTAAAAATGCTTAAGCAGTTTTGCATTTATCTAATAGTTTGAGATGCAAAAATGGAATTCCAACAGAATTTTTGAACAAATATTAATTTATACGAACAATATTTAGAAAATCGTTGGAAACATTTTAAAGGAAAAATTTTTGTGTGCAAATTTCCAGTTTTTTTTAATATGCAGATGCAAATTATATATCAAAAAATATCAACCCGATTATGAAATATCAAATTTAAAAAAATATTATGAAGTGAAAATATTAGGTTGGCTACTATATCCCGTAGCAAAACATTCGCGTAGCGAAATCCCGCGTAACGATATTCCGCCATTTCTACTACAATGCGATGGCGCATAGAATTTATGAAATTTTTTCTTTCCCATAGGAATTAGTTCCTTGATTGAATGAGAATCAACAGGAACGAAGTTTCCTACTATTTCGTTCATTTTTAAGTACGCAAAGGACTTCACACTTTTTTGAATTTGGTACTCTCT
Source organism: Dasysyrphus tricinctus (assembly GCA_963921185.1). Taxonomy (NCBI): domain Eukaryota; kingdom Metazoa; phylum Arthropoda; class Insecta; order Diptera; family Syrphidae; genus Dasysyrphus; species Dasysyrphus tricinctus. Next base: position 67,031,001 of record OY992531.1, read on the forward strand.
GTTTTGGTCCTTGAAAGAATGAGAATCAACGAGAACGAAGCACTACCCATAAGTCGTCACGAAAAAGTATTTAACGAGGTGTGACGTGTGATTTCAAAATAAATTTCAGTTCTTATTAGAAATTGGTAGAGGCTAGTCCTCGAGCTCGAGGTATAAAGAGGTAAAAACAATAATTTATTGTAAAGGGATAAAAAACATTTTAAATAAGAATTTTTAGTATTGACAGCAAAAATTTAATTTTCAGTATATTTTTTAATATTTCGAGTTATTCTCAAACTGTTACAAAACGACACGATCGAACGACACGATTTGTTGTATTATACGAACAAAAATATCGACGACGTTCGTCGTGTAATACAATCGTTTGCACGACGAACGTCCTCAAAATTACGCGATAAGAGCCCTGAATTTTCAATTTTGGGTCGATCAATGGTATAGTCTGACTGTATTTGGACGGACGACTATGGTATGGATTTGGACGAATGACTATGGTATGGGTCTGGATCTGGACCGCCGGCTATGGTCAGGATTTTGAAAATTTCATACAAAAAAAAACAACTTTTTGTAACTTTTTTAGGTTAAAATAAAAAAAAATGTACCAACTTTTTTTATTTTTTAGAACTGGCACCTCAAAGATCACGAATATGCATTTTAAAAGTCACTAGGACGCTTAATTTAGCCGCAAATAAAGTTTAAAGGTGTCAACTTTGATGCCTTTTCTTGAGCAACAGTACCTTGGGTGGCGAATAAACACGAATAAACAGTGAGGCATATATGCAACCCTCCTGCTCTTTTTTATTTAAAAATTCGTGAGGTATGTTTGCAACCCCCCTGCTTGGGCTCACTATAGGATTTGGGGTGGGTGCGAGGTTAGGTGTATGCAAAGTTTCTTTTGCATTTACAGAATCTGAACTTATAAGTGGCTAGGACGCATTATTTAGCCGCAAATCAAATTTAAAGTTGTCAACTTTGATGCCTCTAGGACGCTTAGTTTAGCCGCAAACTAAATTTCTATGAACTTAATTTTTTCTTCAAGAAAAGAAAAAACAGTTTAGGAAAAAAGTTGTCTTTTTTCTAAATTTTTCAACAAAAAAAAGTCGAAAAAGTTTATATTCTTATATAATTTTTTCAAAAAAAAAAACTCCCACCTCTGCCCAGAATACAGACTCAAAAAATATAAAACCAAATTTAATCGGAGAAAAATAAAATCTCCCGCCAAAATTGAAAACCAATTTTAATCGGGAGAGCAACGAAATCTCTCACCAAACACAATCCCGCGTAAAATTTTTCTCTCTGAAAAATATATTTAATTCCGAAAAATACTTAATTCGAAATCACCAACAATATTCTTCCAATTGTATTTTATTTAAAGTATTGATTATCCCGCCAAATAGTATCATAGTACTGTCGACGCACGGGATAACTGAACGGCGCACATAGGAGTATTTGCCTGCGAAACTCGGCCAAAAGCCGATTTTTGAAATTCTGAAGTTGAAAAGGGAATTTTTTCAAGACAATAGCTAAGATCCCATGGAAAAATTGGCTATAATATTTTTTTTTATTGATCAACATATTTTGGCTATGATATTAGTTTAAAGTCGTCGATTAAGAATTTGTCACTTCTTTTTGTAATCAACCTTCAAAAAATTTGTAACGTTTTATTAAAATATTTCTTTAACATTTTGTGTAGTCTGATGAAATGTTAGGTATATAAAAATCTACTACCGATGTTCACTATTATATTGAGCCTTTTTTACGACAAATATTTTAATATTTATATTTTTTTCCGATTTTTTGTTCTAAGAATGCAAGAAAAAAAACATTACTTTTGTTGGTTCTTTTCATTGGGAAGTAATTTTTTTTATAGAATTTGGTGGAACTGGGTTCTCATTTGTATATGAGTGAATAAAACAAACCAACAAGCTTCGTTTTCAAAAAGAACCGGCTGCGAATTTTTGCGGATGTAGTTGTTTTTTGTCATATCGTATTCCCACTTTTATGGCCATTCTAACTGTCTATTTGTTCTGTTATTTTTCTTTCGGACTCCATTTTATTTTATTTTTCGGAGTTAACTGGTAATTATTTGTGTAAAATATGGTTAAAAAAAGCTCCAAACATTGATTAAAAAAAATATTGGCTACAACTTTGATCCTTTTTAGCTTTTTTGGCCATATCGTATATCCGAATGTTTGCATATTTTTCTTATTCCCAGTAGAAAAATTAAAAAAAAAAACTTAAAATTTTTTTTGTGTTAAAAGAATTCAAATTTATTAAAAACGATATTTATTAATTATTGGTTTAAGATAAAAATATTTCAATCCAGACAAAAATTAATGTTGTCCAGTTTGTGCATACAAATACTCCTATGTGCGGCGGCGGGATATCGTTACCGCGGGATTCTGATGGCGGGATATCGTTACTCTCCCGAAAAAAATTGTTATTCAAATTTTTAGTATTTATTCATATACATTAAAAACCCGAATTTGAAAAAAAATCAATAACCCGCTTTTGAAATATTGAATTTTCAAAAAAAAATATTTTTTTAAAAATCCAAAATATATTTTTTTTTTCAAAATTATGATGTGCAATAATATTGACATTTTAAAGGTGATTTAAACAAAAATTTTGATTTAAATCGGTGCAGCCGTTAATGAGAAATTCAAAAACCGAAAAACCTATTATATGGCAGGTAGGTACCATAAATAACAGTTTTTGGTAAAACAAAATCTTACCAAAAAGTACACCATGCCTACAATATTTCATTGATTTTTTTATTTTATCAAAATCGTTGGAGCCGTTTTTGACATAAAGAAGGTTTTCCATAATGGTTGTATGGCAAGTACCCTTATTTTTGTTCAAAATTTGAAGAAAATCGCATAATTGATTTAGGCTCTTCTAGATCGATATTCAAACAGACAGACAGACAGAATTTTGCCAGCCACTTATTCAGTGCTCTCTATCATCGTAATGTTATGTTTGATTGTTGTGCTTCATCACAAGTAAACATTGTATCGCAGGAACCGTCATTTTATGTTCTGGAAAAAAAGTAAAGCAAATGTGGGGGTAATGACCATTAACCATTTTTTACCAAGTTTAAAGAAATTGGATCTAGCTATTTCCTGTTAAAAATTACCGCTTTTGAGATATATAAGATTTTCCTTAACGGTTGTATGACCAATAATTTTTTTGTTCAAAGTTGGAAGAAAATCTTTCCAGTGGCTTAGGCTGTAAGTCGTGGGACCCACTATTTTCTTGATATCGTCTATCGGAATTCTGCTTTTCAAAATTCTGTTTAGCCTAAATTCTGTATTTCAAAATTCTGCAAATGAAAAATTCCCAATTTATTTATTTATTTAGAATTTCTTACACCCAGAATTTTGAAAAACAGAATTTTGACACGCGGAATTTTGAAAGCAGAATTATGACCTATACAGAATTTTGACCCCAACCCTCGTGCGATTTTGTTTTTGCACAAATTCAAAGCTTGCTCCATATCGATGCCTTTCCACACTTAGCAAATTCCTGTAATCCAGTGTAATTATTTTTGTATACAAAAAATCTTGTAAAAATCCTAGATAACATTAAATAGTAATAGAATATGAAGAAAATTTTAAAAGAAATTCTTCTGATTAAGTGGAGAGACTGAATATTTATAATTCAAGTAAAGAGTTCAAATGAGCTCAACTCCATATTGCGTTTCGCTAAATAGTATAAAAATTTTTCAAAGCAAACAATTGTTTTTGGAAAATATTTCACAATGGCTATGATGATTTTTTTTAAATTAAGCTTTTTTTGAAAAATAAAGTTAATACTCAGAATATGCGTACTGATAGATGTTTTGTTTTGAATTGCATAAAAGATTGAACATATTTTGTTAACATCAATTCATATTTGATCATGAAAATAGATGAAAACCTTTTTTTTTGTTGTTAAACTAAATAATTGACGGTCTAGCTGAGACGAAACTTACAGAATGTGTGACGTGAAAAAAGTCAAAAATATTTAAGTACATATTGTAATAAATGGTGCTGAACCAAGAATTATAAAATCCTCTACCGTACTTTTTATTGATAACAATTATTGGCAACTACAAATACTTACTTTTACTTTTAAAATGGTACACTGCGGCGTATGCGTACTATTACTCAATGCAAACAAATTAATGTAATTTAATTAACCCCTACAGCGACTATCATCATCGTGTCCTGTAACCCCGGCTGGGGCATAGGGCGTCAACAAAACATCTCCATCCTTCATGGTCTGCTGCAAAGTACTTTAGCTGTGGCCACGTCTTAGCGGAAGCAGAATCCCAGAGAAAGACGTGGCCATCACAGCGACTATAGGAGATGAAAATCAAAATCTGAAAAAATTAGGGATTTTTGTTTTTTCATTTTTTTTTAACGACCACTGTTATGCACATAAATGTATACGAGTAGGTATGTTAACAATATGGTGATAATATAAATTGTTGAAAATATCTGATACTTGCTCCACTACGGCTCCTCCCTTAAGCAAGTAATACATTTCATAAAAACCAAAGTTTAATGCTCATTGAGATTTTATAATAATTCACATAACTAAGATTAGTTATACAAAATTTTTGTATGGCAAGAGCTATTTTCGCGAAATGCACATCTATATTTCTTCCTTTCCGAATAGCTGCAGTTATTTATTATATTGACAAAATTTATAAAAATATTGTTATAGGTACTTATACAAAAAACAAACAGTTAAAAGCTTTTGAACAAATCAACCTAAGTCATATCCTATTCGAGAAATAAATAAGACTGTAAATCAGGTACCTACCAACTTTTCTGACCTCTCCCTCAAATTTTGGTCCTCTCCAAATCTAATCTTCTATAGTTCACCCAAACAAGCCATAAAGTCAATAATGTCTACCTAAAACCCACGCAATTGAATGGATTATGTGCCTCCAATCAAAAATCAATTCCCTCAACACAAACTTTTACAGAAAAACTCCAATTTCTAGGATAACACAATAAGGCACTATGATTTGCAATATTGTCTAAAGGGCAAAATGGTGTCTGTTTGAAAGAACCAATTTTACTTTTCATAACGGCACGCAACACGGAGGCAGAAAATCATATTCAAACCACAATGTCTATCTTAATAAGCACCACAAAACGGTTTTCATTCTCTACACATGTAAAATAGCAGATGTTACATACAATAATCATTTTGGATATGCCATAGAGGTCAATACCCCATAACGTATATCTACCTTGAAGCTCTCTTATGGTTATCGAATTCTTAACAATGGAAACACGTCGTTTTACCAATACAATGACACGTTTCATATAATATATATATACCATAATATATTATCTACATACATATATATCGTATATATGTATATTCCTGAAAATGCCCTTCAAGCTCATAGCTCTTCTTTTGTGCCTTTGATGAGGTGTTAGTGAGCAACTGCTGCGTTGAATTTATGATTAGAGTCCTTTGAAGGATAAACCATCAACAGAAAGGACGACCAGCGTTATACTGCGGGGAGCAAAAACAAAAAAAAACTAAAAAGATCGATATAGAAACGCAAAAGTCATGAGATGAATTCTAATTTCTAACGACTTCTATATGCGATGGTAATGTCTTTGAATTGAGTTACAATTTTGATATACTGTCACTCCACAAATATTAGGTATAAAAAAAGCTAAGGGAGGTTTTTGTATGAAAAAAAAAATTCCTCCATCGAAGTTATATATTTCTTTACTAACTCATCGGATTTTGATTATAACAAAAATATACCTAATTTTATAAAGATGTTAAAATATTTTAACAGAGAAAATACTGCCTCAGAATATTGTGTAGGTATATGTATGCCTGGAATTTTTAAGGACCTGGAATACCCAAAACTTTTATGTTTTAAATAAAAAAAACAACAAAAAAATTTCTGAGGGACACTTCCTTAATTGAAATAATTGCTTTGTACACTTGTAAGCTTTTGAACCCTTGAAAAATTCAAACTCCACTCGATGACCGTCTGGGTGCGATATTAATTAATTAAACTCCCATAATTGATTTTTGCTCTTCAATTTAGGGATGCAATCGTTAAAAAATCTATCTATGGTCCGACTCCAAATCTCAAAAACCAGAACCCTGCAACTTCAGCAAATTGAAGAAGGAAATACCATCTTTTTTTCAATGTGGAGTTTGGGGTTTGATCCAAGAGTACCTGGAAAGCTTTGTATTTTTTTTTTGTAATTACTACCGACAAAATTCCCTTGAATGTCCTGTTATCTGGGGCTAGATTGTCATCGATTGTAACACCACGCGTCGCTGCTTTCATTTTTAATGGTCATTTGAAGTGATTTCCTCGTCAATCTGTCTTTTTTTCTGTTGAATTCCTAAAACTGTATGATTTCTGTACAGAGAAAAAGTATTTAGCAGATTTTGACATATAATATGACCAACTCCAAGTAGTCAAAAAAAAGGAAAGTGTGCATTTCTAACTCATAACGAGATGTCCATTTCAGAGCATGGGAATGGCTTATCTTAATTTTTGAGTAAAAATTTTAATTTTTTTTTCAATTCTAGCTACAGCATTGTGTCTTTTATAGTACCTTTAACTAGGCAATATTTTGGGATTAAAGGAGCATCAGCTAAAAAATATTCAGCATTAAATTACTATATGGGCAAACATTTTTTGGAGTAAAGAATGCGAAACTGAGCGTGACGTATGTATGTCATGTAATCCTTAAATAAAATAAATCCTAACGGTTAGTGATATGAATGAAATTCCATGAAAGTTTTTTACTTGTTACTTGTTTGAGGAACACGTTTTTTATAAAACTTTTCAAATTAATTTCTTATTGATGAACCTCCTAGCCGCTTAGAATTTCAGAACTCTAGGAAAACCGACTGGCTTAAATATAGGATTACACTCAAACGGCTATTACAACCAGATTTTTTTAAATCCACCTTCTAATACTAATGAGCTTGACTGAAAGGTCAATGACCTCAGACCTCACATTAGCCCTTAATAAGTCTATGGCTACATCTTGTCCACTTACTCAAGTAGGGGCGAAAAAGAAACCACATTTGTGGGATTCTATAGGCTTGAATCACTCAAGAAAGTGATTTAATCGAGCTAAAAGCACCCGTGAAGTGCTATAAAGTTACTTTCAAACTATATAAAAAAAGCACTGAGAAAGTCAAAGGGATCATCTAGACTATGGAAAATTCCCTCTACAAATTCAGTAATGCCAAGCTGCTTAAGAAATACTGATGGCTCATGGACCAATTCCTGCGAAAAATCGCTTAGCTTGCTATTAGATACTCACCCCTGGTAGCTCCAAAAACATTAATAGCTTCTACCATTAAAGGTCTGATTTGAATCCAAGCTATCCACAAGGTCTAATTACCAGGGACAAGCTGCAATGGGCACTCAACAGCTTCCAACCTTACAAGTCTGCGGGACCAGATGGTATAATACCAGCCGAACTCCAATTAAATAATGATTTAATTCTGCCATTGCTGGAGTCTATCTTTATTAGTTGCTTAGCACTGATCCACAATCCCCTGTCTTGGAGAGAAGTCAAGGTTGTGTTTATTTATACCCAAGGCTGGCAAGTATTCCCAAGTAAGCCTGAAAGATCTCAGACCTATTAGTCTATCATCATTCCTTCTAAGAACCTTTGATTAATTGATTGATATCCACTTACGTACAAAAGCATTGTCATGCGATTTTTGTCAACGGGTCAACATGCTTACTGCAAAGGGAAATCGGTGGAAACTGTTTTACACAATCTAGTAGGAATCATTGAATTTTTGCTCCACCATAAAAAGTACACCATGGTTCCTTTCTTAGATACAAAAGGTGCTTTTAACAATGTTGACGCATCTGCACTGACATTCCTGAAGGTAGATGGCTCTCTTGGGGAATTGATTAACCAAATGCTGACCAGCAGGGTTATCAACTCAAAACTGGATGGCTTTTCTACTAGATCTATTAGTAGAGGTACGCCCCAAGGTGCTGTCTTATCTCCCCTTCTCTAGAACTTGGTGGTAAATGAACTGCTAACAAGCCTGAAAGCTCTACAAATTGATTGCCTATGGTGGACTATGTTTCTATTGCCGTATATCAGGAAAGAAATCTAATATACAATAGAGAATTAAAAAGGTAATAGTAACATTCTTCTCATGCAAAAAAGCCGTTGTGAATAAATAGGGCCTTGAACCTAGTATTACTCACTGGCTATACAGGGTGTCCCGGACACGCTTAAATCAAGTAATTTAAGCAAATAGTTTTTGAGAAATTAAATTTCAAAGTCAAATTTGTTAAATAAAATTGTGAATTTTTGTTCTTAAGTCGATATTTTTCAAAATTTTACGTAATTAGGTGCTATTTTTGTGTTCAATATTCAATGCCCTCACTATTTTTTAGTCCATTACCGAAAACCAAATGTAAAAATCTTTCTTAGTTTTTGAGAAATTAAGAAAAAACGAAAGGTACTTATATCAAAGAAGCCCGAAAAAAGGGTTAAATTATGGAATAAATTCATTTTTTCGGGCTTATTTGATAAAAATACCTTTCGTTTTTTCTTAATTTCTCAAAAACTAAAAAAGATTTTTACATTAAGTTTTCGGTAATGTACTTAAAAATAATGAGGGAAATGAATATTGAACACAAAAATAGCACTTAATTACGTAAAATTTTGAAAAATATCGACTTAAGGAAAAAAATTCACAATTTTGTTTAACAAATTTGACTTTGAAATTTAATTTTTTCAAAAACTATTCGCTTAAATAACTTGATTTAAAAAAAAATGGAGTAGGTATTAGCTTTCAAAAAAACTAGAGCACATTATCAGATGTGTTTTCGTTAATTTTTTATGTTTTTTTTTAGCATTTAAAGTCAATTTTTCAAAAACTGCCCCCTCCTGCCTCTGGGAGAGGAGATACAACTTTCCCCCCATACAATTTTTTTCTTAGAATATATGCAGAAACTACACCCTAAGATACTTCCACTCAGGTGCGGGACACCCTGTATACTTCGGTGATAAGCCCGATTCTTACATACGGTGTTGCAGTGTGTTCGACTGCTCCCTCTGGATAAAGCGGTTAACTGTGACAAACTAAGCAAAAGTACAACCTTCGGCTTGTTTATGTATAAGTGGTGCGCTTCGTATGACACCCAATGCTGCTCTAGACGTTCATACACCACATTGATTACACCATCCCAAAATTGGCGTACATTTTTTATATAGATTTATTTCAATGCCTTGGCGGACGACATCGACATCATCGGCCGCTCGAAGCGAGCTGTCTGGAAGCATTCACAGCTATTGATGAACAGGCGAAACGCGTTGGTCTTGAAGTGAATGAGGACAAAACAAAGTACATATATGCTATCGACAAACAAAGCCTCATCTGTCCAGCGCCTAAGGACAAACGTCGCTGTTGGTAGCAGTAATTTCGAGGTAGTCAAGGAGTTCACTTACCTCGGAACAAACATCAACTACACGAACGACACCTTAGTGGAAATCCGACGAAGAATTACCCTAGCAAATCGCTGCTACTTCGGTTTGGTAATGCATTCAAAACTTCTTTCTCGAACACAAAGTGCACGCTATAGAAAACTCTAATTTTACCAGCTCTACCCTACGGTGCTGAGTGCTGGACGATAAGTAGAAAGGGGAACTGACAACTGATGGTGGGCACTTTCGAAAGAAAAATTTTTGGCGAATATTTTGGTCCTATAAGCGGAAAGGGCGAAGCGAAAGGAGAAGAAGATTCAATCGTGAATTGTACGAGCTGTACCACGATGTGGATGTAGTACAAAGAGCCAAAAAACGTCAACTATAATGGCTTGGTCCAATCGAGCGAATAGACAACAATGCTCCAGCTAAGAAAATCTTCGGATCCGAGCCCCTGGTTCGAGACGACCAGAAAGACCGAACCTCTGCTACATGGACCATGTGGTTACAGATGAAGGAGAGTTTGGTCTCAACGACTGGAGGGAGCGTGCAAGGGGCCGCAACCTATGGAAGACCGCAATATCTCAGGCAGAGACCCTCCATAGATCGGGAGTCAGATAAGTAAGTAGTAAGAAATCATAATTTTTCTGAACATACTAATTATTTAATACTCATTTAAAATAACGTATCTATATGAATTGACCAACTATTTCATTATTTCTGTGAATTATTTTCCCAAACACATAAAATATTAAATTTGAAAAAAATATTTTAAATCCAATACTCCACATTTTGGTATTATACATGGCAAATTAGAGTAATCTACCTCATGTAATCTACGTAGAAAATTCATGTATGTTATAACTACATACATCCAATCCAAGCCTAGACAAAGGCTACCAATATCCTTGTACTTAATATTTAAACAAGTTATAAGTCCAATTCTGATTTTTACGAACGTTTCTTCTCACAGGGGACAAGAGCTTTTAAAGAATTCTTTCAAAGATGACCATCAAACTTTCCAAAGCAACATAATTTAGAATCTGTGTTTGTATACGGTTGGCTGCGTGCCAATTAAGATTTCACTTCTGACAAAGCCGATATTTTAAGTACGACATCAACTTACCAAACAAAATTCACTTTTATTTGCTTCAAAATTTTACAAGATTGATCTTAACGACAAAGTTAGTTCATTCTATTTCTCTGTTTTTCAGGACAATTAAAATTCCCCATGATGATGTAGTGGCTTCTGTTGAAACAAATTGGCAGGCAGAGCATCCCTAAAGCTCACACACCTCTCTGCCACCGCCGCCGCCACCCGCCTGCCAGTCGGCTTGCCCTAAAATGGTAATAATCAAAAGTGTTGCACAAGTTTTGCCATATGCAAAACAACACGACGACGACGAACAAGAACTAAAGTCACTTGAACAAAAGTTAACTTTACGTGCATGGCATAAATGTTTGAAACTTTATCCTTAAGATGGATTTCAGCTTCAAGTTAATACCGCAGATATATGTACAACTGTGAGGAAGACCTGCAGTTGGTTCGTTCTAGGCATCGGAGTACTGGAAAGTGCTGAAGAAATTCGTGCATACACACCACATTCACACAAAGCCATGCTCATGTTCGTACATATTGTATAGTGAAGACTTTAGTGGAATAATAAAATGCAACAAAGTAAATAAATGAAATCCTGCAAGCGGGTGTTTATTGTTTACCGACAAAACCGCCGCACACGGGGCAAAGTAACGTAGAGAGAGATAGAGAGTGAGTTTCCGCGAGTCGGGAAAAGGTTTCTTGACTTTGGAAAGAAACAAAAATTTTGTAGTTGCTGGGAGATTGTTTAAATTTGGCGAAACTTTTTGTTTTTGTTTTTGTTTGCCATCAAGTTTATATGCACTTATCATAATGCGGTCAGAATTTAAAAACACAGCGTGTACTGCGTATATTATTATGAGAGAGGATATTCACGGGTGCTTCTGCTTGTTGAAAGTTATGACCTTGCAACTTCCTGAGTCCAAAAGGAGGGCTCTGAGAAAATATCTTCTTTCGACGATTAATCATTAATTTTGTACTCTTTTGGGGAAAGTGGAGTTAAAATACATAATTAAGTTTATGGAATGATTTAAAGCGTTGTGATTGTTAAGGGAAGTTCATGCATTTTGAAGAAGTAGGATGTCTTCTGCGTCCACCTTGTCGCAAAAAGACGTTCATGGTAGAAATATTTTAAGAAATGTGTACTTTTTCTCTAAAGATGTGCCCCAGGGCATAATGGTAGTATGTTGGACTATCACGGCAGATGCCTGGCGATCTATTTCCAGCTTAAAATGCTTCCTTAAACTTATTTTAGTGATATACTGATGATGATTACTGATGATTAGAAGAAGAAGGACTTGGTTCTTTTTTTTCAAATTTATGTTTTTGTTGTGATTTTACTTTTACTAACAGATTTATCTTTCCGAGGTACTGCTAGGATTGGCCACGATACCAAACCAAACGATAGCTACTTTTATAAGTATCGTCTCGGTATCGTTAAAATCGAAAAATTTCAGCATCGTTTCGGTATCGGTATCGTATAATTCAGTGAGTATCATCTCGGTCTCGGTCTCGTATAACAAAGTGTCGTCTCGGTATCGGTATCGGTCTCGCCTGTTTTGGGTCTGATGTCAGTCAAAAAAAAAAATGCACGACTTGGTTACAATATGTCCTAGGCCTTGTAGCACAGATACTATAGTTACATAGATATCGCAAGCAGAGCAAATAAAAATGACTACTTTTTTATCGTGGGACGTAGAGTTACATCCCAGTTATATCAATATTGTGAGAGTTATGGACCACATATGATGTTTAAAAAGATAGATTTACATACAAAGACATAAATACAAAATGTCAACAACAAGTCATCAGTAGTTTGATCAACCGATTCGATTTTTGAGGATGAAACAAAAGAGCTTGCAATCACAAAATATTGAAAAAATGGTCATTTTTATTTGTACTGGATGCGATATCTATGTAACTTTAGTATCTGTGCTTGTAGCTTAAAACGCTTTGTATTTTTAAAATTTTATACAAAATTCACTATAAGAAAATATGCATAATGAATGGAAGACATTTGAAAATTTCAGGCAAATCGTTAGAGCCGTTTCCAGGATTGTTTACTTGTTATAAATAAGTAAGTAAGTAAGTAAGTAAGTAAGTAAGTATTCATTTATTGGTATCTTAATACATCATTTACAAAGGTTTATAATGAATTTAAAGCCTTGGCTTTGCCGTCAGCTCGGTTGGCAAATTTAGAAAATAAATTTATATTTACAATAGTAAGAGTAATTAATAAATAAAGTTATCTATTCATATTCAGTTAAAAGCAACATTCTGTATTTTAATATGTCTTTCAAAAAAAGATAGAGTTTTTTCCAAACACAATAGTTTAACAATATAATTGTTTCTTCAAACGTAAGTGTTTTCTTTCCAAAGTATGAAATTCGATGTTGTGCAAATACAGGGCATACACTGATGAGATGGAAGCAGCCTTCTTTAGCTTTCAGATTACACAATGAACAAAACTGATAAAAGCTGTTGTTATATGGTGTTCCATTAAGTCCAAGGACTTCACATCTTGTCTTGAAAATCAGAGATATTTCCTTGTACGAGTGTGCATCGTTAAAGTAATTTGCTTCCAATAAGTTCAGCTCCAATTGCGAATAAAGAATTCTGCTTTGCGATTTCTGCGCTTCTTTGATGAATGCAACCCTTACGGCGTCTTCGTGTGATTGGATTATTTCGTACAGTCGTTCTTTAATGTGCATCAAATTACTGTGATCCAGTTCCAACGTTTCTCCGCAGGAATTTCCTAGTTCTTTCCACTTTAACACCCACCAATCCGCGTTTCTCAGTTCGTACAATGCCATTTTTTTGGTCAGCCGATTGTCTTCATGAGCCAGCACCCTTGAGATGTAGTCCGCATGCAGCTTGAGAGTGTATGTGTAAATTTTAGGTAGACCCGTCTCGAGATGTAGGGCATAGGTTGGAGTTTTTATTGGCAGATTGAACAGTTTCTTTAGAAAGCATCTTTGAAATTTTTCTATTGCTTCGAACTCATTAATTCCCCAAACTTGGGCAGCATAACATAGTGAAGACTTTACAACGGCATTAAATATCTTGTATTTTGCTGACAGTACAATACGCTGATTCGAAAAAATATGTTTCCATGACATGTTAAGCAGGCTTTGCGATGAAGTAGACTTCATTGTTACATGTTCGTTATAGTCCATGGTTTTGTTGATATTAACTCCTAAGTATTTGTACTTGCTTACTATTTCCAGAGCATTTCCATTGAAAGTCCATGTGTATACACCATTATTTCGGGTAGATCTAGAGAACACCATTATTTTCGACTTGTTAGTGTTAATTGTAAGTCCCCATTTAACACAATAGTCATAAAGTCGATTTATCATCAGTTGTAAATTCTCTGGGGTTTCATAGAGAATAACCAAATCGTCGGCATACAAAAGTACATTTATGGTCAGATCAGCGATTCGAATACCTCCAGGCAAACAAGTTTCAACATCATTAATGAAAAGTGCGAAAAGAAGAGCACTCAGGAGGCACCCTTGTTTAACTCCGGTTTCCGTTTCAAACCAGCTTGAGAGTGCTGACCCATCCCATACAGTTGCTTTTGATTGGTCGTACATTTCTTTTATCACATGGATGAACTTCGTTGACATACCTAACCGGGAAAGCTTATAAAAAAGAGCATTTCGGTTAACAAGATCAAAAGCAGATTTAAAGTCAACAAAGAATGCATAGGTCTTCTTGTTCCTGGCTTGTGATGCTTTAACTATGGATGTTAACGTAAAAATGTGGTCTACAGTTGAGAAGTTTTTTCTGAAACCCGCTTGAAATTTTGAAATTATGTTATTAGTTTCAGTCCACTTTTCAAGTCTGCTGGCAAGCACACCACAAAATAATTTAGCAATAACGTTCATAAACGAGATGCCTCGATAATTTTCAACATTATTTGTATCACCTTTTTTATGGATCGGGAAAATTACTGCCTTCTTGAAGGATGTTGGGACATCTTGCCTATGTAGAACATCATTGAAGAGAGATTTGAGTCGGGAAGTAAGTCCTTCTGTACCGTTCTTAAAAAATTCATACGTAACGCCATCTTCTCCAGGAGCTTTTTCATTTTTCGCTTTAAGAATAACAGCATATATTTCGGCAAATGTGATAACGGAATCGAGTATTTCGTCAGACAGGAAAGGCTCAGCATACGAAAATTTAACGTCTGATCTGGCACATAATATATCTTTGAAGTGAATTGATAGATCCTCAGCAGTTACTTCTAGACCTATAGTAAAATTTGAACCATTTATCTTTTTCGTGACTTTCCAAAACTCTTTTGCGTCCTTCGTTTGACCAAGTGAATAGGCTTGCTGGTTTTCATAATCCGTTTTCTTCTGAAGACATAAGTTCTTATATCTGGTATTTTCTTCGATGTACCACTTTTTTAAGTTTTGGCAGTTGGAATTTCGGACTGCGTTGAGAAGGACTTCTTTCGTGCTTTCATGCATTCGTTGTCAAACCATTCATGATTATACTTCTTTTTTCCGCTCGTGATAGTGCTATTTGTAGAGTTTTGTATGCATGCAATAAGTTGGTTTGATAGTGATTCGGTTGAATCAAAAGTATCGTTTAGCAGAGAAAGGTTGTTGTCTAGTTTGCTTTGGTATAAGTTAAGCTCATGTTGTTTCCATTTAAGCCTGGGTATGAGTAGAAGGGCCTTTTCAGTTGGGACTGCATTGTCAGACCATTTAATGACAATAGGCATGTGGTCTGTGTAGTTTTTAGATTGCACTTCGAAATTTCCTATAAGGTTGTGCCAGTCATTATTTATTGCACAGTAGTCAATGACCGATTTGCCTTGTCCTCCTATAAAAGTATAATGACCTTCCGGATCTCCACTAGTACATCCATTGAGAACTGTACAATCATACATTTGTAACATATCAAGGAGATTGATACCATTTTGATTGCAAATAGTGTCTTTTGAATTTCGGTTATTGAGGTTTATGGCATTATTTATCGTTCTTTGAAGTGTAGTTACTTGTAAATTACTAATTCTTGCATTAAGATCACCCACTAAAAGGACGCTTTTGTTTGCTAAACGCATCATAATTTTATTAAGATTTTCATAGTCTTCAGTCCACTTGTTGCAGTTAATGTAAGACGGTACAATGAACATATCGTTTTTTTGTAGAAGTTTTATGACAGTTGCACCTTCGATTTCTTCATACTTAAAAGTTTTCATTAGAGATGTTTTTATCCCATACAAGATTCCTCCACTTGCACGTCCTTTAGTAAATGTTTTGACTGCTGAACTAGATGATAATTTATAACTTTTGAAATATTTTGTGAATTTACTCAGATTTTCAGATATATCATGTGTTTCATATAAAAAGAAAATATCAAAGTCATTTATATACTCAAAAAAATCTACAAATAAAAGTTTGTTATTAAGACCTGACACATTATAAGATAAGATTTTAAAAGTATTAATAGATATAGAGCTGACGGCATCACATTCTCAATTTTGTACAAAAGTACTGCCGCTTGGCAAATTTTGATGAAGTGGCATCACTGGGGTAGCAGCATCAACTGGATTAGACCATTCATGATGACGTATACTTGACATCGTATTTGTTTTGACAGCTTCGAAATTAAGTTGCCCAAACATATTCAACAGGTGCTGTTCTCCATCATCATTTTTATATTTAAGTGTATTGTTTTCGTTTAAATAAAATGTTTTATCAGCAATTAATAAAGAGTTGTTTTTAACGAGTACTTGTTCCTTTGGATATTTTGTTTTGATTATTTTTCTATAACTGAGCAGGATTCGGCGCTTGAGTTGTGCATGTTTCGTTAGGTCGCGTTGTACACCTGAACCTTTAAGCTTAAACGAATTTTGCAACATTTTGTTTGCTTTCTCGTTGGACCCAACATTTATCTTAAATTTGATGGTGTTTTCGTTTTCAATAAGCTTTGTTGTTTCTGTCATCTGATGTGGTTCACCGAGCAGAAGATTCGCGATTGAGTCAATCTTAATTTTCGGATCAGCTTTTACATTTGGCATCGTGAGAATGATGTTTTTTCCCTTTATTTCTCTGCATTGAGACTCCAATTCCTCCTCTAGAGCATAACATCTAGTCTCGAACCGCTGGACTTTGATAGCTAGGTCTTCATTTTGTTTTCGCAGGATATTTATTTCAGAATTTAGCTTAATTAAATCTTCTTTTGAAGCGAGTTGTGCGGTTGCTTTTGCAAGTTCAGTTTTAAGCGATTCATCTATGATCGACTTTATCTTTTTAAGATCAGCATTTGTGATTGACATATTTGCTTCGCTATTAAAGGCAATTGGTGGTCCTTTCAGATTTGGCGTTTTCGGATGAGGGTTTTCTTCTGGTGAGGTTAGGTTTATTTTTCTTTTGTTCTCACTCATGAGATATAGCAGTTGCTTGAAAACTAGTTTTACTCTTTAATAACTAGGTTTACCTGTTATGTTTGCACTTTATAGCAATATTATTCAAAAGACTTGTACTTTTTCGTATAAATTATTAATTTTAGTGAATTAAACTATTTATAAATTGAAAAAAAGCTCAGGAGCGATATAAAATTGAATCAACTACTTTTACAACAGAGTTGCCAACTCTTTTACTTTTTACTTGTTTACTTGTTATAATAAATAAAAATATTCAAAAATGCATTTTTTTTGCCGATACTAAACAATACCACCTAGAGTCTCAGCACATTTCGTCCCAAAAGTACGGTATCGGTTCGGTATCATCTCAGTATCGGATTGGGTGGTATCGTTTGGGCTTCCATTACCGATACCAAACGATACAGAGACTTTTTTCTGGTATCGTCTCGGTATCGTTTGGTTTTCCGATACCGATACCAAAATATACCGAGACTTTTCTGGTATCGTGGCTAGCCTTAGGTACTTCCTCTTGCAAGGAACTGAAAAACAAAATAAGTGCTTTTCATCTAGCCGTTTGGACTCGGCATACAATTGTAAGTCCTCCTCATTCCTGCCAACAACCCTCACACAGGAATGGTTGAGAGTTGTTAGTCGCTAGGCCCTGGTTCTACACGAGCTGTTGCGCCACCAAATTTATAATTTATTTATTAGTGCAGCATATAGTTATAACAATTTTGATTCAATATAGCTTTGTATGGCCTTTAGTCCTACAAATTGGCGTTTAGTTAGGCTTACTCACTTGAACTCATCAGTGACATAGTGAGGGCTTTGTCATACGCAATTTGTATTAAGTTCAGTTCACTTACTTACTTATCCGGTTCCCGATCCATGAAGGGTCTCTGCTTGAGATATTGCGGTCTTCCATCGGTTGCGGTTCCTCACACGCTTCCTCCAGTCGTCGATACCAAGCGCTCTTGCGTCTGTGACCGCCTGGTCACTATAGCGGAGGTTCGGTCTTCCTGGTCATCTCGAAGCTGGGGGCTGGGATGGAGGATTGTTGTCCATTCGCTCGATGTGGCCGAGCCAGTGTAGTCGACGTGTTTTGGCTCTTTGGACTACATCCACATCTTGGTACAGCTCATACAATTCACGATTGAATCTTCTGCTCCAATCCCCTTCTTCGCATATAGGACCAAATATCCGCCGAAGAACTTTTCTCTCGAAAGTGCCCAGTATCAATTCCCCTTTTTTACTTATCGTCCACCACTCGGCGCCGTAGAGTAGAACTGGTAAAATTAGCGTTTTGTATAGCGTGCACTTTGGCCAAACCGAAGTAGCAGCGGTTTGCTAGGATTATTCTTTGTTTGATTTCCACTAACGTGTCGTTCGTGGAATTGATGTTTTTTCCGAAGTATGTGAACGCCTTGACTACCTCGAAATTACTGCTACCAACAGTAACGTTTTGTCCTAGGCGATGGACAGATGAGGCTTTGTTTGTTGATAGCATAAACTTTGTTTTGTCCTCATTCACTTCAAGACCAACGCGTTTCGCCTGTTCATCAATAGCTGTGAATGCTTAAAGAACAGCTTGGAGCCGCCGATGATGTCGATGTCGTCCCCATGGCCAAGCAGCTGAGAAGACCTATTGAAGATAGTGCCTTCCATGTTAACACCACTCTTGCACACTATCTGCTCCAGGACTAGGTTGAAGAAATCACATGATAGCGCATCTCCTTGCCTGAACTCTGTACACGTCTGTAATAATTCGGATGAGCTGTTACCCATTTGCACGTTGCACTGCGTATTTTTTAACGTCATGCGGCATAGCTGGATCAGTTTTTTTGGAATCCCGAGTTCCAACACCGCCAATAGAAGCTCTTGGCCAGTTATGCTATCATATGCGGCTTTGAAGTCGATAAATAGGTGGTGGGTCTCGACTTAAAATTCGTTGGTCTTTTCCAGGATTTGCCTCAATGTGAAGATTTGGTCTATCGTTGATCTGCCAGGCCTGAAGCCACACTGGTACGTGTCGATCATAGTATTGCAGAAAGGTTTTAGACGCTCACATAGTACGTTGGATAGGATCTTGTAGGCAACATAAAGTAGAGATATGAGTCTGTAGTTCTTGCAGGACATAGGATCGCCTTTTTTGTATATTGGGCATATTTGACCAGTCGTTGGGCATACTTTCCTCCTCTCACACTTGGTTGATGAGCTGGTGCATGCACCATACCAGGACATCTCCACCATATTTGAAGAGTTCCGCAGGTAGGCCATCTGAGCCGGCGGATTTGTTGTTCTTAAGCTTGTGGAAGGCTTTCTTAACCTCTTCAGTACTGGGTGCTGGGACTGGATCTTCATTGAGTGGTCTCATGCTTCTTTGTTCCCCTATCGCCTCCTCTACATAATGCCCATTAAGCAGTGGAAATGCTTCTTGAACACGTCTACAATTCCCTGTGCTTCGGTGACTAGGTTCCCTTCGCTGTTTCGAAGAGCTTGCGTGCCAGTCCTATAACCAGATACCAGTTGCTTGGCTGTTTTGTATAACCGGCCGGCCGGCGGGTATAGGTGGCAGTGCTAGACTCTTCGAGATACTTGTTCAGCTCAACTTACATGAATTTTTCAACGAAAATCCACTGTAAACTATATCCAACAAGATTAGAATTCCTGCGTATGACAAAGCCCTCACTATGTCAATGATGAGTTCAAGTGAGTAAGCCGAACGAAACGCCAATTTGTAGGACTAAAGGCCATACAAAAATATTTTGAATCAATAATTCAACAAGTCCAATCCTTACTGAATGGAAAATTCCAAATTTTAGTATTTTTCCTTTGTATATGCACCACATGACTTACCGTGTGTGAAATAACAAGATTCTACAGTGTTGGGAAGTTATCCATATCTAATTTTGGTGATCTATCAGTGCGTCAGAGAATCAGTGAGTGAGTGAGTGAGTGAGTCAATCATTTTCGGTAAGCGATTTTTGAAGTCTTTTATCTCAGAAATTACTAACGCCAAAGAAATTAAATTTGAATACGCAATCATCGACTGGATGAGGGTCATCTAACAAATCTCTTTTACTCTGCTACAAAGTCCGCTGCTATTATAAAGTAACTATTGAGTCAGTGCAAAACAATGCTCCCCTACTTACTTAATTACTTAAGGTGGTGCTACAGTCCGGGGTAAACCAGGGCCTAAAGCTTCTTCCCACTTCTTTGCCAAGTTGGTTAAGGCCCTCTTCCACTTACGTGCACCACCTACCTGTAACGTTGTCCTCATCTACTGCGCCGCACCGTCAAATTTTTGTTCATCGTCGAAGAAAACCTAGACACTTAGCAGCGGTCTTGGTGACTTCGAATATGTGATCAATCCACAGAAGGTGATCTGTGATGCATACACCCAGAAAACCTAGACACTTAGCAGCGGTCTTGGTGACTTCGAATATGTGATCAATCCACAGAAGGTGATCTGTGATGCATACACCCAGAACTGAAAGTTGATCATTTTCTTCGATGCAAGTTCCGCTCATGGATAGCGGCATTGAGGGTGTTTTGCTTTAGTAACAGCAGACAGCATTGGGTCTTTGAAGCATTAAATTCTACACAATTTTTAATTCCCCACTGGACAATACTGTCTAGATCAGAATTTAATGAGCTTATCATTCGCTGTCGTTCAAGTTCCACATCCGAAGAACTAGGAAGTGAATCTTGCAACGAATATGAAAATCTTAGGGTGGTGTCATCTGCAAAACAATTTAATGGATCAGAAGTTTCAGACAAAAGATCATTAATGAAAATGAGGAAGAGAGTCGGAGACAAAACGGAGCCCTGGGGCACACCAGCATTTATTTTATAAATATCAGACTTGAAGCCCTCCAATACAACTTGTATTTAACGGCCAGAGAGGTAATTTCTAATCCAACGAAGAAGAGATTGATCGATACCAAAAGAACGCATTTTTGATAAGAGAGCTTGGTGCCAAACTCTATCAAATGCTTTCGGAATATCAAGTTCAATAATCTTACTTTCTCCAAAACGATGTAAAGCCCAAGGAACCAGCGCATGGCAAGAGTACTTCTTCGTTTGATATCAGGGCTTGTATTATTCACTGAGTTGATAGCGGAGCCTAGGTTGACAAAGTCTCTGACCACCTCAATATTATAGCTGTAAGCTGTCTACAGTGTCTCTTCGAGACGTTCAATGTTGAGTGTTATTTTTTTGTTGAAAGCATATATTTGGTCTTGCCTTCATTCACAGTTGAACTTCTACTTGGCTTCCTTCTCATTATTGATGAAAGCACCCCTGACATCACGCTATGTTCATCCAATTATGTCAATATTGTCAGCGTAATCGAGTAATTGGGTGAACTTTTGAAATATTGTGCTTGAGAGCTTTGCACTACTCTTTCAAGAACGATATTCAAGAAGTCGCATAACAGCGCGTGTCGTCTTGCCTTAAACATTTTTAGACATCAAAGGTATCGGTGAGGTATTTCCCTACCTTAATGGAGTAGCGGGTATTCTTCATCATCATCCTGAACAAAAAGCCGACTTATATTTCGTCATATATTTCTCGTCTCTATAGCCTTGAAAAGGTGGTGGCTATCGATTTGAAATTCCTAGGTTTTTCCAAGATCCCGTAGTGCGAATATTTGGTCGATGGTGGATTTCCCAAGTCTAAGGCCACACCTCGTGGCATGATGTTTAGTGCGTAGGACTGTCATGCCGCAGGTGTGGGTTCGATTCCCAGCCGTGCCACCTAAAAACAGAAATGTTTTATCCGAGGTACTGCCTCTTGCGAGGAACTGACAAATCCTCCAAGAGTTTACTTGTCTTGAATAAGTAAGTGCTGCTCATTTAGCCGTTCGGACTCGGCAAAAAAATGTAGGTCCCCTCCATTCCTGCCAACAACAACACGCACACAGGAATGGTTGAGAGGCCCTGGTTCTCTACGAGCTGTTGCGCCACCCAATTTATTTAATTTTTAAGGCCATACTGATATGGACCTATCAGGATGTTGACGAATGGCTTTAGGCGTTAACACAATACGGTAGAAAATATCTTGTATTCGATGTTAAGGAGACTGATGCATCTGTAGTTGGTGCAGTCAGAAGATCGTCTTTCTTGAAGATCGGGCAAACTTAATACCTTACTAATACTTAAAAGGAGTCTATTAGTCGACCAGTGATTCACCGGACTAGTTTTGTCCTTTCTATTTTACAGGCAAAGGCATCAAAGCTTACCTTCCATTGCACTAGATTATTCAGAACATTTGTAAGCATACTGTGGTAAAAATGTGAACTGCATCCAGAAGGAGATGTGTTCGTTCCACGTCAGATGTGAAGGTATATCCCATCGATTGCTGTTGGGAGCTCCACCTTCGAAATTAACAGTGTATGGGCTAATTTTCGCTTGGGTATGATGTCGTGTGCCAAGTTCTCTTGATTGAACCCAGAGAAATGGAGGTTCTCTGATTAATACTGCGTCACGCATTTCTTAAAAAAGTAGTGGGAAAGTCAGGGCTCTGTTTTCCAGGTCATAGTTCAGGTGAATGATTGCATTCTTGCATACTTTCTGGAACGCAGCCCCATCGCCTCGACTTTCCACTCAAGATATTCGATGATAATCAGGTCATCTTCCAAGACAACCTACGGACGTGCTCTGGATCTATTCTTGCTATCAGAAGAATCTCTGTTCTTTATCGTTCTCTAAAGCTCAAGTTATTGTTTTGATCTTTCTTCATATTGATTTGTGGAAACATACTCAGGCCGCTAATGCCTCGAATATTTGTGTCGCATTTTAAATTAATAATGGGCAAAGGATAGTAGGTCTCCTGGGTTTATGTTTTTGATCGACAACTTCAGTGTTTAATCTCCAGATCTTGTATAGACAAGCATTACATCCACTGCACTTTGCCGTTTTGCTTGAGCTTTTTTCAATATCTTTTCTTTTGTAAAGGAGTGCTGGATATGATTTTTTTTAAAGCCCTATACCAAAAAATCAAAAATCAATTAAATTGCCTTAGGTAGGTAGGTAGGTAGGAATGGCGGCCACGAGCATTACTCTAGCTCGGTGACCCAATTAGCGCTGGAGTGCGCCGTTTTGATACCATAACTCGTTTGGCCTGTGGATTAAAATGGATTAGAGTAAGGGTTTGTGGACTTTTACAACAAAAAGAAAACAGGCTAGGTAGCTTCTTGCTTTATTCAAAGCACGAATACACGGTCTCCGAGGGAATCATCATGTTGCATGATTGGGTGCAACATCACCGTGGGCCTCCGTCTGCTCACTCCGCATTACGTGAGATTTCCAGGGAAGGTCACCAACCACTCACGAAACCAGATATACTCCCTGGTTTGATTTATAACGGATGTGTGAATACGGTGTGTTGTGAGCCAGCACAAAACGATAGGAGGTGGGTCAAAAGACACTCATTCATATCCGTGACCTTTACTTCGGAAAGTTCGTTAAGGTCGTCAAGAAAAGCCAAACCAAATGATTGTGCTCTCATTCTGGCCAGAGCAGGACATTTACAAAGGAAATGAAGGACTTTTTCCTTTCCTTGATGGTCCCCACAGCTACGACAGTGAGTATTGTACGGAATACCCAGTCTCGCTGCATGTTCTCCTACTGGTCAGTGCCCTGTACAAGTTGCAACGACCCTGGCTATGTCTTGCCTAGGTCTACAAATCAGATCGGTTGTTCGGGATTTATTATAAGCGGGCCAGATTTTCCTGGATATTTTGCAGTTGGTTAAACTGTTCCACCTACGATTGGATTCACTTAGGAAAATTGATAATATATTGCCCTTCACAACTCCAAGGGGAATATTGACTCTTTCCGCAAGTGAGCTATGAAGGGTTGATCCTTGCCTGGCAAGCTCATCTACCCGTTCATCTCCCTCAATGCCACGGTCAAAAAAAAAAAAAAAAAAAAAAAAAAAAAAAAAAAAAAAAAAAAAAAAAAAAAAAATGCCACTGTGACAAAGAACCCAGATCAGAGTGACCTTGAGGTCAATATTTAGGCTTGCGAGCTCATCACGGCATTGTTGGACCAATTTAGAGGATGATGTAGTCGAAACAATGGTTTTAATAGCTATCAGGATAGCTGCATTACGATTTTGGTTTGGGTCTAGTTTAAGTATCTTGGATGCCTCCCTAATTGCAAGTAATTCCACTTGGAATACACTTGAAAAATTGGGTAACCGAAAAGACCTTGTGATGTTTAGAGTCTCAGAGAAGATTCCTGAACCAACACCGCACTCCAACTTTGAGCCATCAGTATAAATAGTTGTGTTGAAATCTCTCGTCACGATGTCCTCATCCCAGTCTTTTCTGGATGGGATAATAACCTTAAAATCTCTACTGAGGCTCCCTGAAGGGGCGCAGTAGTCAGTGGAAGTCGAAAAGATTTCAGTAGGAATCAAATTGGTAATATTGCTGTTGCCATAAGGATTGGCAACCCATCAGCAATCTGATTCTTTAAGTCTTAGTGCACTGCAAGATACTAGATATTGAATATGTAGATC
Organism: Dasysyrphus tricinctus; assembly: GCA_963921185.1. Taxonomy (NCBI): domain Eukaryota; kingdom Metazoa; phylum Arthropoda; class Insecta; order Diptera; family Syrphidae; genus Dasysyrphus; species Dasysyrphus tricinctus. The sequence goes on from OY992531.1 coordinate 67,055,452, forward strand.
AAGTGGTAAAAGGTGCAGAAAAACGCTTAAGGCATCTGTTGGACAAGATCGAAGAGCCCCTGTGGCAGGGGCGGACTGGGCCACCGGGCAACCGGGATTTTGCCCGGTGGGCCCCCAGGCAAACAAAAAGTTTTTTTTTTTAAAGAAAAAATTGTCATAAGAAAATTGGACTCACACTAAGTACTAAATATGGACTTTTGGTGGATCAAAATGGATATTTTGAGGCCCCCAAAAACTCGCTTGGTGGCCTCTACGGATCTTTGAAGGCCTCAAAAGCTCGGTTTGTGGCCTCTACGGATCTCTGGAGGTCTCCAGACCTCTGTTGGTAGCCTCTACCGATCTTTAGAGGCCTCCAGACCTCGGTTGGTGGGCTCTACAGATCTCTGGAGGACCCCAGACCTCGGTTGGTGGCCTCTACGGATCTCTGGAGGCCACCAGAACTCAATTAGTGGCTTCTACGGATCTTTGGAGGCCCCCAGATCTCGTTTGGTGGCCTCTAAGGATCTCTGGAAGCCTCCAGACCCCGGTTGGTGGCCTCTACAGATCTCTGTAGGCGCCAGACCTCGGTTGGTGGCCTCTACGGATCTTTGGAGGCCCCCAGATCTCGTTTGGAGGCCTCTAAGGATCTCTGGAGGCCTCCAGACCTCGTTGGTGGCCTCTACAGACTGTAGGCCTCCAGTCTGTAGGCCCCCAGACCTTGGTTGGTGGCCTCTACGGATCTCTGGAGGCCACCAGAACTCGGTTAGTGGCCTCTACGGATCTTTGGAGGCCCCCAGATCTCGTTTGGTGGCCTCTAAGGATCTCTGGAGGCCTCCAGACCTCGTTGGTGGCCTCTACAGACTGTAGGCCTCCAGTCTGTAGGCCCCCAGACCTTGGTTGGTGGCCTCTACGGATCTCTGGAGGCCACCAGAACTCGGTTAGTGGCCTCTACGGATCTTTGGAGGCCCCCAGATCTCGTTTGGTGGCCTCTACGGATCTCTGGAGGCCTCCAGACCTCGGTTGAGGGCCTCTTCAGATCTCTGGAGGCCCCCAGGCCTCGGTTGGTGGCCTCTACGGATCTCTGGAGACCTCCAGACCCCGGTTGGTGGCCTCTACAGACCTATGTAGGCCCCCAGACCTTGGTTGAGGGCCTCTACGGATCTCTGGAGGCCACCAGAACTCGGTTAGTGGCCTCTACGGATCTTTGGAGGCCCCCAGATCTCGTTTGGAGGCCTCTAAGGATCTCTGGAGGCCTCCAGACCTCGTTGGTGGCCTCTACAGACTGTAGGCCTCCAGTCTGTAGGCCCCCAGACCTTGGTTGGTGGCCTCTACGGATCTCTGGAGGCCACCAGAACTCGGTTAGTGGCCTCTACGGATCTCTGGAGGCCACCAGAACTCGGTTAGTGGCCTCTACGGATCTTTGGAGGCCCCCAGATCTCGTTTGGAGGCCTCTAAGGATCTCTGGAGGCCTCCAGACCTCGTTGGTGGCCTCTACAGACTGTAGGCCTCCAGTCTGTAGGCCCCCAGACCTTGGTTGGTGGCCTCTACGGATCTTTGGAGGCCCCCAGATCTCGTTTGGTGGCCTCTACGGATCTCTAGAAGCCTCCAGACCTCGGTTGAGGGCCTCTTCAGATCTCTGGAGGCCCCCAGGCCTCGGTTGGTGGCCTCTACGGATCTCTGGAGACCTCCAGACCCCGGTTGGTGGCCTCTACAGATCTCTGTAGGTGCCAGACCTCGGTTGGTGGCGTCTACAGATCTTTGGAGACCACCAGAACTCGGTTAGTGGCCTCTACGGATCTTTGGAGGCCCCCACATCTCGTTTAGTGACCTCTACGGATCTCTGGAAGCCTCCAGACCTCGGTTGGGGGCCTCTACAGATATCTGGAGGCACCCAGACCTCGGTTGGTGGCCTCTACGGATCTCTGGAGGCCTGCAGACCTCGGTTGGTTGCCTCTACAGCTCTCTGGAGGCCCCCAGAAGTCGGTTGGTGGCCTCGGATCTTTAGTTATTCAAAAATTGATAGAAAAATTTTACAGTTCCAAAAAACTAAATATGCAAAATAAAAATAAATAAAAATGACTCTCAATGATGAGTACTTTAAAATGTCTGAAATTTAGGTGCATAACCTAAATTCAAAAGATGAGAATAAATTGCCGTATTTTATCTGATCCGGATCAGATCATAATAAATAAAACAAACAGGATCATAGCGACAGGAGTGTTAAATACCCGTCTCTTTTTTCCCTTAAGTTTGTTTATGTTCCATGTATCTTTTGCCTCTTTTCTTTGTGCATCTGAGATAATTCACATAGCAATTTTTGGATCACTGAAATAGATCCAGATTAGAAGCAGGATCCCATGTTGTTTTTGCAATTACTTGTTAAAAATTGATCCGGATCAGATCATGTGAATAATAAAATGCGGCTAATGATGAGGCAGAGGACGAACGTCAAGAAACAGAAAGAAACAAGAAAAAACAAGAACACTGTGGAGATTGCGCAAAATGCTGCTTCAATGTCTTGCGACGATATTATTTTGACGCAAAAAGGTACAAAAAGCTTTTCTTAGCATATAATTTGATGCTGACATTTTCATGTACACAAGTTGCTTGCAAAAGATCATTTTCAAGATCACATCAAAAATCGATGGAGAAATATAACGGGTGATTTTTTAGCTGGTTTGGTTTTGGCAACACTGGTTTTGACAGCTGACGTGTGTTTAGTACCTTGTGTCACTGTCAAACAGCTTTAGTTTGGTTTGCAATTTAACCATGGATCGTCTTACAAATGAACAACGCTTGCAAATTATTGAATTTTACTATCAAAATTCGTGCTCGGTTCGATCCGCTTTTTTATCGAAAAATTGTGTTCAGCGATGAGGCTCATTTTTGGTTGAATGGGTACGTAAATAAGCATAATTGCCGCATTTGGAGTGAAGATCAGCCAGAAGCATTGCAACAGCTACCAATGCATCCCGAAAAAGCCACTGTTTGGTGCGGTTTATGGGCCGGCGGCATTATTGGGCCATATTTCTTCAAAGATGATGCGAATCGCAGCGTTACTGTCAATGGTGAACGCTACCGAGCGATGATAACAAACTTTTTTTTGCCCGAAATGGAAGTTCTTGACTTGCATGATATGTGGTTTCAACAAGACGGTGCCACATGCCACACAGCACGCGAAACAATGGCGCAATTGCGAGGCGAGTTTGGTGAACAGTTAATTTCACGTTTCGGGCCGGTCAATTGGCCGCCTAGATCGTGCGATTTGACACCATTAGATTATTTTTTGTGGGGGTATGTCAAGGCTAATGTCTGTAGGGACAAGCCCGCTTCGATTGACGCACTGGAAGCCAACATCCATGCATTCATTCGTGAGATACCGGCCGATATGTGTGAAAGAGTATGCCAAAATTGGACTCAGCGGATGGGCTACCTGAGACGCAGCCGCGGTCAACATTTGCATGAAATTATCTTTAAACATTAAATTGCAAGGTTCAAACTATCGATTCAAATAAATATTTCATTCATTTTTTCGAATTTTTTGTGTTTTTTTTTTTTTTTTAAAGTTCTAAACCTCTTAAAAAATCACCCGTTAGTAGCAATGCTAATATCCGCACAGAGAAAAAAGTACCACATAAAATAGAAGAAAAGTAATAAGATTTCTCTATGGTTTTCATCCAAGAAGAAAGTCTTATTAAAACCATAGAGATTATCTTATCAGAATGTTGATGACCATTTTATAGGATATCCACATATTTTTAAGAAGATATCTTATTAGCTTTCAATACGAATGCTTCTTAAAACAATAAGAAAACTTATTGAAAAGTATGAGGAAAACTCTTAGGAACAATAAGAAAATCTCTTTGATAGCATGTGAAAATCTTTTAGAAACAATAAGAGGATCTTATTGATAATATGTGACAACCTCTTAGAAACAATAAGATGGTCTTATTGAAAAGGGATGAAAATCTCTTGGAAAAACAATAAGGTGAGCTTATTGAAAGTTTGTAGGATTCTTTCTGAAGTAATGTGAAATAGAAGAAATTAAAAATTAAAATTAATTTATAAAAGAAATCTAAGATTGAAATTAAAATTTCTTTTATTTCACATTATTTCAAACAGAATCCTACAAACTTTCAATAAGCTCACTTTATTGTTTTTCCAAGAGATTTTCATCCCTTTTCAATAAGACCATCTTATTGTTTATAAAAGATTATCAAATATTATCTTAAGGATTGTCACATATTATCAATAAGATCTTCTTATTGTTTCTAAAAGATTGAGAGAGATTGCCAGCCAATAGGGTTTCCATAAGATAAGGTTATTTTTTAAATTCTTTTTCACATGACGAAAAGACGCAATAGTTATATTTTTTTCAATTTTTTTATTTTTTGTTGCTTACAAAAAGTGTAACATAAAACATCAATTCTCAATAACAAAAAATAAAGGAACACATACACCTTCAGCAACGTCGACGCCGAACTACTCAGGCCCCAGGAGTCAAAAATTTGCCGTGTCTCCGCAATATCCTCATCTTTCCATACTACCACTGGAATGCTCACTAATTCACCGGGTAGTTCAATTTCACTTTCACTCGCGTTAAAATATGGAATATTTTCCATTTCAAAACTCTTTTTACTTACTTTATAATTTATATTTTATAATTTTTTTTCCCAAATACGATAGGCCGATACGGGTCAAATCACACGCACGTCTAATTGCGATCACAATTCCCTTAACAATGCAAATGCAAAGCACCGTTGCAGGTATCACACACAAAAACAATGTTTATGAGAAAACTCATGCTAATAAGAAGGAATTCTTTTTGTTTCAAGAAGATTTCCTTAGACGAGTGAAAAGTAATAAGTTTACCTTTTTAAACCAGAAAGCTAATAAGAATACAATCTCATAGACGGTGTCCACATTGGGTATGAAAAAGTGGATTTTTAATGACTTTTCAGTATTCACATCTCACTTCAATGAAGGAGTGGGAGCGAGATATGAATATTGAAAAGTCATTAAAAATTCACTTTTTCATACCCAATGTGGACACCGTCATATGCATGACATTAATTTGAACAGTAACATAACCTACCCCGCATTATAAGTTTATCTTTTTAAAATTGAAAAGTAATAAGGTTTTCTTATTGTTCATCAAACGCTTGATCTACTGCCTAAATTTTTAAAAGAAAAACTTTTCGATTTAAGAAGATGTCTTCTAAAAAATGATTAGTAATAAGGTTTTCACATTGTTTACATCATTTAATGTGACTTTCCATTTAGAAACTGTAGTACAAAATTTTCAAAACTTCAATAAGATTTTCTTTATAAAATCAATTAGATTTCTCTATGAAAATATCATATTATTCAATACTTTCAATAAGATTTCTTAGCAAAGTAGCTCAATAAGGCAATCTTATTGATTTTATGTAGTACTTTTTCTCTCTGTGCGTGGAGTTTACTGTCAGAAAAGAGAAGTTAATTAACAAAATATTTAAAGTATTATAGTCTCTGGTCAATGATTGCTAATTAAGTAGATGTTTTATAAAATGATGAATTAACAGGCCAAGAGCATTTTTTTCTGCAATTTTCTTCTTTTTTTTGAAAACTAATATTCTATTCTCTTATTTGTTTTTTGAATCAAGTTTTTTTTAGTGGAAAGTTTTTGAGAAATTAAATTTGAAAGCCAATATTTTTGAAAAAATTGTGAATTTTTTTTTCAAGTTTATTGTTATTTGAAAATGTTATGTAACTAAACACCAAAAAAGATAACAGAAGGTACTTTTTCCAATTTCTTGTTTGTTTTGTTAAGTTTATAATAGGCAAAGGCAAAAAAGTACGATACATTATTAAATCTTTTTTTGGGAGAAGGTACCTTTCGTTTTTTCTTATCTCTCAAAAACTAAGAACAAAATAATACTTCTTTTGTCGGTTCACGATTCACGAGATATTTGATACGTGATTTTCAAAATGGCAGCTAATGCTCGCTAACTTGGATTAACATTCGGGGGGCACCCCTGAACATTTTCGAACAAAAATCAATTGAGTAGTTGATTGTATTATGAACCTACTGTTTTTGCTCTGGTTCTTGGTCTAGCATAGGGCCAGTTTGTTCGAAGTGCGTAAGATCTGCAACTAGAATATCACTGATTCTGTTTAATACATTGTTATGAATCTGTGATCATCATTGAGCGTTTATTTACTCAAATTTCATTTTGATCACAGTTTTTGAAATAATCATCTTCCCATTTCCAGTCCAATTGTTAGAAGTAATCAGTCACTCACCATAAAAAAGTTGATGTTTGTTTATGGTGAGTGAGCTTTAGAAATTAAAATTTTTTGTGTAAAAGAACACGGACAGTTAGAAGTGAAGGTAGTGCTGGAATTTTGTGATTCCAAGTGATAAAATTTTGTCCAAGTTGTGGTTTTTCTATAAATGTTATCTAAAGCCTTTGCAAAAAAGCACATCGTCTTAACCAATGATGAGCAAAAGAAATTTCAGGAAATCTTTGATTAAATTCTACTTATCAAACAGCGAATTAATGATTTCTCAAATAAAGTGCTCAAATTATAGATTTTCTGTTGAAAATTTTGCTGAGCAAACTCATTCAATGATAATCAATTAGAATAATCATTGATTAAACTTCACGGGGTGTGAACATACTTGCCCTAAGATAAGGATTGTTCAGTAATTCAAAATTTGCAAATGGATTACTAAAATATTTGTTTGTAATTTTTATTAATCACAACTACTGTTACTGGAGAAATTATTCTAAAAATACCTTATTTAATTTAAATTTTTGAAACTGCCGAGATATTGGTGATCAAGAGCACCAGCCTTTATTTTTTCATTCAATATCAAAAATTTCAATCAGAAAACTCATGCTACAGAGAAAAATTGTGAAATTAAAGCTAAATAATTTATTTGATTCACTCGAAAAAAAAAAATGAAGAAAATTCGACTTCAATTTATTGGAAAGGGTACAAAATCCCGAATGCCAAAATCCTGAAAAACAAAAATTAAAATCCCGAATGCCATAATCACGAATACCATAAACCCCGAATGGACGAAATCCCGAAAGCCAAAATCCCGAAAGACAAAAAATCCCGAAAACATTTGGGACTGAATCCCGAATTTTTTTTTAGTACTAGGTATACAGTAATTTCAAAGAAATCAAACTGTTTTGTATGGCTTTTGATTTCTGCTCGCATTGGTATCATGACCTTGTCTATAAAAGAAATTTTAAAATAAATAATCACTTATAAATCTTGAGATATACCTAATACATTAATTGAATTCTTCTTTAATGATTTAAAAAAATAGTTTCCAATCGTAACTTTTATTTAGTTTAAGTTTTATTCAAACGAATCTGTCTACTCTTTACAAATAATGAGAAGACAATGTTCTTCTTCAGTTTCCGCGTAATATCTATTTGTTCTAAGACACGCATCACCTACTTGGACAAGTTGATTTTGGGATTGTGAGTGTCTGCTTGGGTTGCCACACACTCTTATTATGAAAATAAATAATATTTTTGCCCTTTCGGAAATCGGGATTTTGGCATTCGGGATTTCGTACCCAACCAACCCCAATTTATTTTTTGAAAATATTTAATGCATTTAATTTCTTGTGATTGCGCAATAACCGTAGCTTAAAAAAAATTTCTAACAAATTATTGAAAATTAGAAATATGAACATTTAGAATACTTTTTGTTTCATATCTCCCTTAATTCCCATAATTTGTTTGACTAGCGTAATTTTGTTTTGACCAAACTGAAAGTTACACCCACTAAAGGTCGTAAAATTAATGTAATGTTACTGCATGAGACCCACAAGAACATCTTTGCAATTTTGTATGCTTACTTGAATAAAAACTCAAATTAATTACTGCCAGTGGTGCCGCAGCCATAAACTAAAAAAAGCTGTTTCAAAAAATTTAAATCTAACTTTAGAATTCAAAGCTATACCTTATACTTAAATCCAATATACATATGTATATCATTCAATATGTTGATTAAAAAATCAACAAATATAAAAAAATGACTTTCCAGAAATGTCTGAAATATCAACTTTTATTTTTAACCATTTTGAGAGTTATTGTATTCTGTGGCCCTTTTTCTTAAAGTCCCGGTAGGCCCTTTGACGCCCAGTCCGCCCCTGCCCTGTGGTACCAACGCTAGCTGTTCTTTGAACCTTTTTAAGTTTATCGATGTTATATGCTTTGTTAAGTGCGGGCCACAAGACAATCGAACCATAAGTTAGAATCGGCCGTACCACGGCTGTGTACGTCCTCAAGATCATCCTTGATTGAAGGCCCCACTTTTTACCAAAGGTTTTGCTACAGGCGTAGAAAGCTATGCAGGCCTTCCTGACCCGTTCTGCAATATTTTGCCTCCAGTTTAATTTAGGGTCTAGGATAACGCCTAGGTATTTTTCACTGGAGGATAACGAGAGTGATTGACCATTTAGTCGGGGTGGAGTGAAGGGCTGCATTTTTGTTTTGGTCATAAATAGCATTAATTCAGTTTTGCTCCTAGACCACAACTCGTAACCCAGTTGCTAACCTTACACAGAGCTATCTCCGTGATTTCGCTTATCACAGAAGGGAATTTTCCCGACACCAGAAAAACCAAATCATCCGCATATGCAACCGCCTTCACGCCACAACTTTCCAACTTAACGAGGATTTTGTTCATGACTAAGATCCATAGAAGGGGTGACAGAACACCACCCTGGGGTGTTCCTCTACAGACATGTTTTGTTGAGTTTGTATAACCTAGCTTTGTTTGAATCCTTCTATCGCTGAGCATGGATATAATCCATTCTCTGATGTAGTTCTCTACACCAAAGTCACCGAGTGACTCAAGAATGGATTCAGTAAGCACGTTATTGAAAGCCCCTTCTATATCTAAGAAGGTGGCCAGAGTATATTCTTTATAGTTGATAGTGATCTCAACTGCACGCACTACCTCATGAAGGGCTGTCTCCGTAGACTTACCCTTCAGATTTGCGTGTTGAGAGTTTGCGAGGGGGCATTCATCTAGTGTCTCTAATTTGGGTGTCTAGAATGCGCTCTAAGGTTTGAGCACGAAAGAGGTCAGGCTAATCGGTCTGAAATCCTTCGCGGATTCATACCCCCGCCTACCTACCTTCGGTTTTAAAACCACCCTTACCTGTCTCCAGGACTCGGGAACATGGTTGAGGGAGAGACATCCTTTGAAGATCATCCCCAGCCAGGGCACAACCACATCTTGCTGTTTTTGGAGCATTATTGGCAGTATGCCGTCCTGACCTGGAGACTTATACGGAGAGAAAGTATGTATAGCCCAGGCAATACTATCTCTTAAATTGCCTTAAATGAGAAAAGAATCATCTCAATTATTAAATGCACTTGGCGTTTCCTTTGACATTACCATAACACTCTACAAAGTTTTTGTGTATGTGTTTATCTTTTTTCAATTACAAATTTTGACTAAAGCACCTACTGTCACACTTTGTATGTAAAGTGTACTTTTCGCGTCGTTTGGCTAACGAGCCCTTATACTCACCGCCCAATATACTTTTACGCGCCATAATATACCGTTGCGAGAACACCATAATCACTGCACTAAAAAAACCTTTTTCGAACACCTAAATGTGCACTTCGGGTTACATGGCATGCAAAATGTCTTTGTGAATGAACAAACTTCCCGCTCCTGGTTAGGTTATGTCATCATGAAAGGATGCATTAAAAATCAGTGCAAGCGGGTGGTCCTTCTTTTGGTTAATGTTCCTCTGGGAGAAAGTAGTGTGTAGTTGAAATGAGAGGTAGAGGTGGAAGAAATCTGTCGTCTCAAGAGTCAAAACGGTCGAGGTTTAAAAGAAACAGTCTGGGGGTGACAGTTCAAGAAGATGCAGTCAGTCATTTTACACATCCTTGCATATCCAGTCTTGTTGCTTGAATTTTGTGTGTGATGACTGCTTTTTGCAAACTTTTAGGCACTTTTCCAAAGTTTTTTCCTTTCTGTTTTTTTTTTTTCTCACACAGTTGAGATGTTTTCTTTTTTACTTCCATATTTTTAGTAGTTCACACATTCATCTAAACACATACATACACTCACATCCCCTCATCAGGATGGATGAAATAAGCTCAAAGCTGCTCTATAGCGCTAAGACATCATGAGATAAATGTTGCCTTGAATTCAAGAAGGTATACCTAGCTAGATGCACTGGAAAACGTTCAAGTTTTACCTTTCTATAGAGTAAGCCTGAACTTAGAGCAGAAAATTGCTGGGGTTTGCTCTGAAAGATGTGGCAAAGGATGGATGGAGTTTATGATAAAACATCGCCTCAAGGCGAATATATGTAGAAAGTATATGAAGTGAGTGCTATGTTCCGTTATGTGTTGCTCCTTCTCCAGCTTATGGTGCTGTGTAGTTGTACGTGCCTTTGCTTTATGGCCACCAACTGATGCGTTATGCAAAGACATGAAGGAACTTTTAATAGAACTTTAGTTAGTTTTAAATATTTTAATGGAATAATTAAGAATGCAGTTAGATTGAAGGATTTTCTTGGTTTTTTTTTTGTTTTAACTATTAAAATATTTTCTTTTGATGTAGATTGTTGGCAGAATTTTTATTATATTACGTTTTTATTTTTATTTAGCTTTTGTTTTTGTTCTTGTATCTTGAGTCTGTATATTTCTATAATCCTCTTTGAGAACATTTTACGGATAATAAGTGCACTTTGACTTGCTTGAATATAATCGTTTTTGTTGTTTTAAGGACTAATAGGGGAAATAATTGGATTTTCAGTAAATTTGGAAAAGATCTTTAGAGTTTAGAGTTTATGGACTTAATTAAAAAGATTAATGTGAATTTTGTTATGGTAACACTGGTCCACTTTGAATGTATTATATATATTCCTGTTTACTCCTTGGAAGCTGAACTTTATGATGTTCTCAGATTTCATTACTTTATTATGTGGTAGATTCATGGTAGGAAGACCATTTTCAGAATCGGCCCCATCCTGGGCTCTGGGATTTTGGGAACATATATGTGAGATATTTGCAAAAATAGAGTGCCATCTGATTAGTAGTAGAAAATTAGTCAAAAAAGGCCAACTATTCTTAGAAATTTATCAGCCCTTAAAAACTTATAATCAAGTCTTAAATTTTCTCAAGGTTTTCAAGGGTCAATTTCAACCTGTTGCACGCCTCGGAGTTTTTGGTTACTTATTCAAAGTCTTCTTGAGTCTTTTGTCAAAGCAAGGCCTTTAAAAATATCGTTTTTACTATTATGTGCATGGTCTTCTTCGATGAGTGTGAAGTTAGCACCATCATTTTCGATTTTCGAAAAAAAGTTGTGCTGTAAAGTGTCCAACTTGTGTTGCCATGCGCTGAATTTCAAAATAAAATCGGTTTTCATTTTATTAACGTGAAGTAATAGCCTATTGAATAGACCGCAAAATGAGGGATATAAGGGAACAATTACGTGCAAGGGCTTTTATTATTGAATATGTTTGTTTGGCCCATAAGCATGCCTAAAACCGAAAATGCTACTAAATTCACCCATGCATTTCTGAGAGAATGGTCACACTGGCCGCTTTTCAGTATTTTTGGTATAACTCGAAAACTAAGCCGAATTTGACAATTTAACATTCAATACTTTTTGTTCAAAATTAAATTTTCTATTGGAATGGATAGTTCAAAAAAATTTTACAAAAAAATTTAAGCAGGAAAAGTTAACAAAAACCAACCTAAAAAAATCAAAAAATCAAGGATATCTTAATTTTTATATAAATTTATAAATTGTGCATAACTTTTTTTGAAGCAAAGATAGGGTCAATACATGCAGAGACAAAATAAAGTAGAGACTTAAGGCCTTAATATGGCATGTTCAAAAATTAATATTGTTCAAAATTGACAGAGACATTCCCGTTCAAACCTTATCATTTCTTATAATTTTTCGCAGCTTTGGCCCGAAAGTCCCTTTTTCGGTACAATATGGCAAATTTCACTTTCGTAAAAATGTTTGAAATAAAAATTTCGATATAATATGACATTAGAACTATAGAGAATTTATAAAAAGGATATTAGTTCGCAATTTCGTTTTTCGGCTGTTTTTTAATGCTTTCAGACCTACAGACCGAACGGCTTGGTACTAGTTGCTAAGAACGTTAAATTTGTCATAAAGTACCAAAAAATAGGCTTTCGGGCAAAAACTGTGAAAAATGATAAGAAATGGTAAAGTTTGAATGGATATATCTCTATCAATTTTCAAATAACATGGCTTTTTTAACATGTCATATTAAAACCCTTAAACTCCAGTTTACTTTGTTCATGCATGTCTTTAGCGTATCTTTGCTCCGAAAAAAGTTATGCGCAATTTAGAAAAAAATTTAAAAATCTTTGATTTTTCGATTTTTTTTTATGTTGGTTTTTGTTTACTTTTGCTGCTTAAATTTTTTTAAGAAATTTTCCAAACTATCCATTTCGATAGAAAATTTAATTTTGAACAAAAAGTATTATATGTGATATTGTCAAATTCGGCTTAGTTTTCGAGTTATAGCAAAAATACTGAAAAGTGGCCAGTGTGACCATTCTCTCAGAAACGCATGGGTGAATTTAGTAGCATTTTCGGTTTAAAGCATGCTTATGGGCCAAACAAACATATTCAATAATAAAAACCCTTGCACATAATTTTTCCTTTTTGAAAGGTCTATTCAATAGGCTATAAGTCATTTCTGATTTTTTAAAAAAAAGTTGTGCTGTTTTGTGTTCAACTTGAAACGTTTAAAAAAATTTACGAATGAATTTTTATTTCAAATATTGATGCTTCTTAAAGAAGACAGCTGTGCTGTATTGTGCTCAGTTTCTGCTGTCAAATGTGATGCGCCAAAAAGATTAACATAATCAGGCGAGTTCAGGAAAATGAGATCTCAGAGCCCTCAGCAATCTCAGCCTCGTGAACAGGACTCCTCAGAAATTTTGCTTTCAAATTACTGAGGAAACAAAATATTGGACTCGCTTGCTCAGTTTTTGAGACTGAGCCCTCTGAGATCTCATTTTCCTGAACACGCCTATTGATTTACTTCTTTTTCAGTCAAAATTAAACTTTGCAAAAAGCTGTAGCGTGAAGTTATTACCGCACTTTTTGGATTTTCAAAACAAAAACAAATGCGTTGTGTGAAAAGATAAGAACTAATTCATGATTTTTCTTTTTAAGTTTTACTTTTAAAATCAATTGAGCACAGTTTGTGCTTTTATAAATGCCAAAGAGATACAAAAAAAACATATTTGCAACTTTTATGATTAAAAAAAAAAATTGTGAAGCGTTACCGCCAATTTCGATTTTCAAAAAAAAAAATATGCTGTATTGTCCTTGACTTGTGCTACCTTCAGTTGTAGGTATATATTAAAAAAGAAATCACTAATTTGCTAATTTTAAAGATGAAATTTTTTGAAATCTTTTAATTTTGTAAAAATAAAAGTTGGGCTGTCTTTGGCTCAGTTCGTTCTGCCCTATGCTGAAATGATAAAAAAAATTCGCATTTTTGCAACCTTTGCGACCAAAAAACAATTTTGCGAAGCGTGAAGCTAGCACCGCCATTTTCAGCTTTCGAAAAAAAAGTCGTGCTGAATTGTGCTCAACTTGTGCTACGTTTTACCGTTAACTTTAAGAATCAATTCGCAAATATGAAAATTTTGCAAATTAACTTTTTTTAAGCTTTGCAATTTTGTAAAAATAAAAGTTGTGCTGTTTTGTGCACAGTTTGTGCTGCCATATGCCACAGAAATAAAAAAAAAAACAAATCGCATTTTGCACAAATGACAGCACAAAGTCGGCACAAAATGGCAGCTCGAACTTGTTTGTTGACCGTAAAAAATTAAACTATGCTAATTTTTTAACTTTCTTGTGCGTCGCAACACAAACTGAGTGCAAATCAGGACTACTTTTTTTTAAATTTCGAAAATGACGGTTTTTACCAAATTTCAAAATCTCAAACATTTTCATCCGATTACAAATTTGCAATTTGTGTTATAATATTTACGGCAAAACTTGTGCTACAAGTTGAAAAATTGAAAATGTCGGTGCTGACTTCACGCTACAAAAATAGGAACAGTCGAAGGGCCAGTTTGTTCACAGCTAATCATCTTCAATAAATGATTATTGTGACTAGTTAATTCTTGAATGGGCTTGTTAACTTAATTATTATTCAATGAATCCATAGTTTGAGCCGTTGCCGTTTCTATTTTCACGGAAATCTTATTTGAAGGTGTAAAATTGATGAAAAAATCGGCTAAGTTGATGGATCTGTTATCGTTTTATCTAACTTTGAACAATTGCTCACAAATCATCTGTCATCTGTTGGAATCTTCAAAATTTGCTATGTTAGATTTTAAAAATCTACACCGTTAGATCTGGCAATCTGTCCAGCCAATTTAAATCCGGAAATTAGTTCTTCCAACTCTACATCGTTTCTCGAGCTGTGTGAGTGGTTTTCCATCCTGCTGGAACACTCAAACAATACCCAATACTGAACTCATAGCTTGCGACAGAAAAAAACTTGTTTAACATTGCATTACGTTTTTCACAGTTTTCACTATGGTATTCCACCCTTATAATCATTTTTGACTATTTCCAAAAATACGGTTTTTATATTTTTTATTATTTAGGTATACCTACCTTCTTAATATTAACTTGGTTCCTGGACATTGTTTCTAATCAGTTATCCATCACATATGGGATGAAGCACTTTTTTTTATTAAACCTTTAGCGAAACCCAAAAAACTCATACATAGATATTGTTTAAGAGCTGAATCCGTAATAATTTACGGTCATAGATGTGGAAAACAATTTGTTGCCAATATTTACTGAACAAACATCTAACACAATGTGGTTTCATTTGCTAGCTGGGCTGATGGGGTTGGGTAAGCCATCGAATTTTGGTTCCCCTACTCTGCTTTGTTATAGAATCAAAATCATTTACTTTGCTACAAAGTGTCTTTATTCAACATGGTTTTCAACTTAGCCACCACACCATGGCACACAATCCACATTTCATCAAAAAAAAAAGACAATAGTGACAGTCAGCTATCATATGGAAGAGGAACACAATCATCATCATAGCAATAGCACCTCACATCTGAAATATCTATGACTTGCCTATCACGTCCGTCCGTTCGTGTTGTCGTTCTTTCGTTCATTGCTGTGCTGCGTTTACTTGACTACCCCCTTAAAAGTCAACCTTCCTCGTCATCATCGTCAGTCGTCTTCCTATATCTTTGGAAAGGAAAAGGACTTCCTAAGTCTTGAGAAAGAGTAAATCTCTACGCTAGCAGTCCTGAGTGCAAACATCCCATAGAAAACCACATTTTCATCCATTTTCAGCGAGAGAAGAGGTTTTCCGCAAACATCCGTTTACTATTTATCCTGGAGCTGAGCCAAAATTAATTCCAATTTCGGATCCTTAAGTCAACACATACCGCATGGAATAAAAGTTTTTTTTTTTTTTTTTTTCTTAAATTTTATTTTATTTTATTTATTTCGCTTTCATTTCTTCTTGTCTCCTATCCTGCTCTAACATCCCTTACAATAAATATATATAAATGGGCCCAAGCTATAAAATATCTTGAGTTGAAGTTGGCGAGTTAAATACATCACCAGAGTTTTAGGGATTTTAAGCAGGATTCATTGTTGTCGTCTTCAAAAACGAGCTGTGAATTACTTATGGAGAAAATGCTAATACTTAATGTTGTGTCTTTGAGAATGAACAGGAAACAAAGTTCGTGTCGATCGATGAAAAAGGAATTCTTCCAGAAGATTTGTTGAAAATCTATGGTAGATTCAGAGCCATGGCTTAATTTAAATTATTTTATTTTAATGATTTAGAAAAGTTAACTAGATGGTTATTACTTATTAGTATAGTTAGTATGGGTATTAGGGTGTCCGTTATTTCTGATACCTCCTACACATAGATAAAAAAATGCATTTTTTAATGCAATTTTAATTTTTTGCATTAAAAAATGTAAATGCAGGCCAAACATTTCTTGCATTGAAAAAATTTATGATTTATTTATTAAAATCGTTAAACTAGCTACATATCATATTATATAAAAAAAAATAATCAGATTTGGGGCTGATCAATTTACACCTAAAATGTGTTCTTCCAAGCCCTAAGAGAATTGAAAAACAAAAAAGAGGAATGGGGCATATCGGCTGTGTTTTTTCATAAGCCCTAAAAAAATTTGACAAGGACTAGGGCTTTACAAATTTTACAATTTTTCATGTAAGTTGTTGTTTTCCCAAGAATCAAGGAGACTGAACAAAAATACTATGTTGGGGCTTAAGAATTTACACGTAAAATGTGTTTTTTTTAAGCCCCTAGGGAATTGTCCGCAAAACCAAAGTAGACGAACAAAAATCTGCATTTTTATTCAAGCCCGTAGAGCGTTCGGCAGAACAGACGAGGATGGTTCAGCAATGGAGAATAGGACAAAACGATAAGACCAATAACGACGAGATTATGTCATTGGAAAGGAATTTGTATGTACTACATTTAGGCCTACTTTTCTTCAAACCGCTGCTATGTTTAAAAAAGTTATTTGCTTAATAGGACTGTGTTTTGGGGCATTTTAGTATATATTTCCTACAATATCTATCATAGCAGTTCAGCTCAAATCACTGTGTGAAAAAAGTTATTCGTAAACTAATGAAATATTGTTGTTCATTTAAGTTTGAAACAAAAAAAAAAATATTTTGTTTAGTATGGGCAAAAAAGCGTGAACGCAAGTTCAACCAATAACAACGTAACGTATGTATGTCGTTGGAAAGGTGGTTTTATGTACTGCAATAGTCAACAGGACAGCTTATTTCAAATCACTATGTGAAAAAAGTTATTCGCTAATTATTACTCATGCTGCATAAATTGTATCTGTACCAAAATTCACTAAAACAGCAAATAACTTTTCCAGTTGTTACTATTATTGCTCATAAAAATACCTTTTCAATGACATACATCTTATTGGCATTGGTTAGACTAGTTTGTATACATTTTTTCCATACTAAGATGCACCAAAACAGAATCTTGATAAGCGAATAACTTTTTTCACAAAGTGATTTGAAATGAACTGTGATAGTTCCTAGATCATCTTCCATACATTTTGCCGATTGTCCTTTGCATGTTCAATGCAATTGAGGAGCCTTAGGACAACACCTGATAGTTTCATTTAATTCCGCTTAATGAAAGAAAGCTGAGGATATCGGTAGAATTCATCATTTAGGATATTTTTTAATTTGACCACAAGAGCAAATATCACTTTCTTTCCTAAGGCTCTTCTGTTGATATCTTTCGGGCTTAGATGACCCCCCCCCCGAAAAATTTTAGAGCTTATAACTCTAAAAACTGTGTTTCCGATGCAAAAAAAAAACTTTGCATGAACATTTTTCGAGGAACCGAATCGGACAATTATTGTTTATTTTAATCAGTGTCTTTGAAATTGAAACTAAAGCTTTGCAACTCGAAGTTATTTTGACGATTTCATACGTTTCCTTAAAACGATGCGATTTTAATTTAAGCTTCTCTTTGGCTTTCTTTAAAATAATAAATAAATACAATTAAATAAATTTATAAACATTCATTACATATATGTAATGTTAAGATCATGCAAACAAAATGGCGTGGCAATAAATGGTTGCTTTAGCCAACATCAATAACATGTTTTAACCAATGTCTTTGAAATGGGATAAGATTTTGCTCCCATACAAAATTCTGCCCAAAATTCTGCCTAGTATTATGGCCGAGCGGTAAGCAACTCCAATTAAATTTTCGTTTCTTACTGTATATCACCAAGATACCTGTCATAATTAAGTGCATGAAATAATTGTTCGCCACATTATTCTCGGGCTAAATTGTTAAAACTCATTTAGTTCATGAGATTTAGGTACCATCGGCTTTTAATACAATCGGCTTTTAAAGTTATTTCGCTCAATAGCAACAAATGGAAAGTATGAGTGAAAGACCCCGAAAGTTATCGTCTTTTGTCGCAAAAACTAAACGAAGAAAAAGTAGAGCGGTATACCTATGAAAAATAATAAGAGGTTTGCACTTTGCACGCATCATGTTCAAAAGACGATATCATTAGTGATCTAAAAGAGCGCAACTTCAACATTTTAGATGCTATGAACATCGTCAAAAGAGAGAAACAGACAAAAGAGGGTGAAACGAAAGTAGTACAACGTGGTCTACCACTATTTATACTTTCGTTCGATAAGACTGAAAAACTAGATGAAATTTTTAAAATCAAAACAATTCTAAACATCGTAGTTAAGATCGAACCTCTTAGAAAGAGCACAAGGTTAGTCCCTCAGTGTAAACGCTGTCAAGAATTCAATCACAACCAAACTTATTGCAAAAAAGAGCCAAGAGGTGTGTAAAATGCGCCGGAAAGCATTTAACCGTTGACTGCATCGAAAAAAGTGAAAGTCCACCGACGTGCATTAATTGTAATGGAAATCACCCGGCAAACTATAGAGGCTGTGAAGTAGCTAAAGAATTAAAAAAGCGGCGATCAAAATCTACAAAAACACAAAGAAACCCACAAAGGCAAATAGAAACCGTTATTCCCAAGACTTCCAAATCTAGTAAAGCTCCAAATCCTAGTATCCGTAAGGAAAAGAAAACAGTGTCAATACCTTCGGAGAATATATCAAAGCAAGGAAATGCAGAAACATATGCCCAAATAGCGGCCAAAAATAACCCGTAAACAACGACACTGAAACCGACCCGGTTTCAAAAGTCTTTTCAATAATTCTGTCGAAACTTGAGGAACAATGTGACACAAATAAACTTATCTTTGATAGGT
Organism: Dasysyrphus tricinctus; assembly: GCA_963921185.1. Classification (NCBI taxonomy): domain Eukaryota; kingdom Metazoa; phylum Arthropoda; class Insecta; order Diptera; family Syrphidae; genus Dasysyrphus; species Dasysyrphus tricinctus. The sequence goes on from OY992531.1 coordinate 67,074,276, forward strand.
TAAGTAAGCTCGAAAATTGTTTTCGACCCAAATCTCTTTCAAATAAAATGCACGACTGGGTCGCACGTATTTGCTCTTATGTTCAAGACACTGCAGGTTTAAGATAATTGTATATAAAACATGGAAATTATGGGAGAAAAATGTAGCGGCATGAAATACGACATGTAAATTGGCTAAAACAACTCTTTTGACAGTTTGAGATGAAAAAGAAGAATGCCATCTTAATTCTTGATTGAATATAATTGTATGGGAAAAAAAGTTTAAATCGTTGGAGCGGTTTTTTAAAAAAATTATTTTTTATTTATAAAATTCTTAAAACATTTTTAAGAACAAATATTGGTATGCAAATCCTAAGTATATATTTATGTGTATACAAAAACAAAATTAAAAAAAAATGTCAACCCGTTTTTGAGCTATCGAATTTTCAAAAAAAAAAATTGAAACTTTTTTTAAACATCCAAAAACTTTTTTTTTGAAAATTTTGATATGCAATATTATTTAGTCTTATCTGAAATTTGTATATAAAAAAAATCATATAAATCCGTTTAGCCGATAACGAGAAAATTCAAAATAAAAAATACGTTCTATGACAGGTACTATTAATAGTTGCTAAGTGTAAAATTTTATATTTTGTGGAAGTAGATCGTACTAATTTTAGTGTATCAAAAATGTTTAATCAAAATCGTAGGAGTCGTTTTTATTCAAAAAAAAAATTTCTTTTGCGGTTTTTTAACTTTTGTATGGAAAGTACCGTTATTTTTTCATGTTAATTTTTTTCTAAAAATATTTTAGAGAGTACTAAGAAACTCTTAAATATCCAGTTTAAAAAAAAAAAACGATTATATCGTTTTCAAAATATTTGATTTTCCAAAAAAAAAAATTGAAACATTTTTTAAAAATCCAAAAAATATTTTTTAAAAATTTTAGCACACAAAACTATTTATATTTTGTGGAAGCTTCTGTATAAAAAAATAATTGAAATCGGTATTACCGTTTTGAAAAAAAAATCAAAAATTAAAAAATGGTGCTTTGGGAGGTACCATTAATAACCATTTTTGAAAAATGGTTCTCCACCCAAAGAAAGCCTTTACTAAAATAAATTTATTGAATTTTTTTTAAGAAAAGTTGTTGAGCCGTTTTTGATATTTTTCTCATTATGTAAAATTGCTAAAAAAAATGTATGCCAGGTACCGTTATTTTTGGTTCTAAACAAAAAATGAAAAAAACATGTGGGCATAATTACCAATAAACACTATGGACCAAGTTTGAAGATAATCTATCAAGTCTTTTAGGCTGTAGACGAACAGACGGACCAACAGAATTTTGCCACCCACTTTTTTGGTGTTCTCTATCATCGTTATATCATGTTTGATTGTTATCTCAAAAATTTGTTTTTGCACGAATCCAAAACTTGCCTTATAGTACCTATATCGCAAGTAAAAATTTATGATGGAAAAGTTTAAAATTCTTACGTGGAAATGGAATGCCCACGGATTATGGCAACAACTTGGAGAATTAGAGATGTATATGCAGGAAAATGATATTGACATATGTTTGATATCAGAAACGCATGTCAAAAATGAATCAAATCTTAAAATCCATGACTACAACGCTGTTCATCCGTCAAATAAAGCAAGGGGTTGATCATCGTTATATCATTGTATATAAATTCTATAGTATTCTCATGAAGAAAAAAAGCTCGTGGCCATCTATGCGTCCAAATGTCATACTAATTTTTGTTAAGGGATCTCGGTAAGGCGACCACAGCGAACCTATCGACCAAATGTCTACCTACAAAATCGTGTTTCATGAGAATACTATAGATTGGATATACAATGGTTATATATAAAAGAGTGCATTGAACACTCAATAGGCCTGAAAATAGAGGTAGAATCGATGCAACTGAGTAGTGTTCAGGTTAGAACTAAAAACATTCTTCTCAATGTCTCTTCGATAAATTGCCCTCCACGTTGCAAAATCGATAAGAGTGAATTTACGACATTGATAAAGTCGCTAAGCCCAAACTTAATTGTTGGTGGCGACTTTAATGCAAAGCACATCTTTTGGGCTTCAAGATGCATATCTCAAAAGGGTCGAATGCTATATGAGGCAGGAATGGAAAATAATTGCGATTTTCATTCGACCGGAAAGCCAACTTACTGGCCAACTGATCCGTCAAAAATTCCTGACTAAATCGATTTGTTTATGGTAAAAGGAATACCCTCTAACCGTATTGAAATTTCAGAAGGCCATGATCTCTTCACAGATCATTCTGCCGTCATACTCACTACGAGCGAAAGTCTTATTAAAATAGAAAAACCACCCAGGTTAACAAACGGTAAAACCAACTGGGATGGAGTTAAGAAAGATATCGAGGACAGCGTTGAATTAAGGGTATCATTACAAACGTCTCTCGAACTTGAAGACGCAGTAGATACCTTTGTTGATATGATACAAAAGGCAGCGTGGAATAACACACCTTATCAAAGGAAAATGCCGTGCTGCAAAGATATAAAATATCCGCAAGAGATAAAATATTTAGTGAAAGAGAAAAGAAAAGCACGCAAGAAATGGCAGCGAGCCCGTGCTCCTCAAAACAAAGCTAATTTAAATCGATTGTGTAATTTCATATCAGATTTCAAAAACGGTGAAGTTGAAAATTACCTCGAAAATCTGACAGCAGGAAAAGATTCTAACTACTCACTTTGGAAAGCTATAAAAGTAACAAAAAGACCAAAGCTTCCAGTGCCTCCTATTAAGAAAGGCCAAAATGAATGGGCTAAAAGTGACAAAGAAAAAGCGATGGTATTCGCCGATTATCTGGAGGTAACATTTAAGCTTTTCGATGAACAAGAACTCAACGAAAATATTAATCTGAATTTTACATCAAATAACAGCTACAAAATTAGAAATGCTACACTTGCCGAGTTAAAAAGAGAAATAAAGAAGCTTAAGTCTAATAAAGCTCCAGGATATGACTTAATTACGGCAGAAATTCTAAAAATGCTTCCTCGTAAAGGTTTGATTAACCTCCTTTACATAATAAATGCCGCTCTTAGGTTAGAATATGTTCCGAGCCAATGGAAAGTTGCGGAAGTCATAATGGTTTTAAAACCTGGCAAACCATCTCATGAAAAGAACTGTTACAAACCAATTTGTGTTTGAAAGTATCACTTGAACTAAACAAACAAAAACATTTGACAATTGACATTAAAATTTGAAGTTCATCATTGTGCTAGATCTTATTCTCAAAAAAAATTCCATTACCCATCAACGCCATATCACATCCGACAGTTCAAACCGAAAAAAAATAAAGAATAAAGAATGGATGAGCATTTATATACACCAATACATACCTAACAGCAACTACTAAAACACACTTTTATCAAAAAAAAAAAAAAAATCAAATTGAATCCTCACAAAGGTCCTTTAGTGAATCTTTATTTATAATAGTCTTAGCACAAACACACATGTATATTTGTATATTATTGTGGATATAGTCGGTAGAGATAGGTTTGAATTTCAAAACTTATTTAACGCAGGCCACATCCAGATCCACACTTTAAGTCCTTTTCAACTGAATTTTGAAGGTATTTTTTGAATGTATATTGAAAGTATTCTAACTCTCAAAGGCTATTTGGTATCTTTAAGTTTTGGAAAACAATTGAAAACTGTTGTTTTATATAGAAACTGCTGAATTGGTCTGGGAATACTTTGTTTGTTAGATTTTGGATGCACTTGATTGCGTAAAGTAAAAGTCAATAAGGACAACTGGAATTATGTATTATTCTTTGATAATAATTCAACTGATAATAAAAACTATCTTTCTCATGCACTTTATATATTTTGTTGGCATTAGTTGATTCGTTTCCCGGTATATATAGTAAAAATTAATTGTTAATTAAATTCTATTCAACAGGGTGATTCAAAAATTTGTGGAAACTAGAGGTTTATGAAAATCAAAAAAAAAAAATACACTGCACTTTTACTCAAAACTATATCTCATATCACTTGCACTATTTTGCTAAAGATGCTATTTTTTGTATAAATATAAGAAAATTTTAAAGATGAACTTCAAAAATAAAATTTTAAATTTTCAAAATTAATTCTTGGTCAACAAAAAAACAGGACTTCGAAAACACTAATCTTCCTATACCATTATGTACGTACATTTTATTTCCTTAAAACATCAACTGAATCCTGTTCAAATAACTTTCCATCAAAAGTCCTTCAACCTAAACCGCATTTTATCCTTATCTTAATAAACCTCGTTATTCAGTGGACACTCCTGTCGCCGGTGTGGTATCGTTATCGGTGTCGTTGTCGTTGTCGTCTTCGTCGTCGTCTTCTTCTTTGGCATTTGTTGGATTATTGTGGCTTTGAATGCAAACAATAATTGATTGAAGGAGTCCCCCTAGTGAGTCAGAAAGTTGGAATATATTCTGCTCCCCAAATCCACATAAATCCATCTTTTAACACGAAGACTTTAAGTACACACACCTTTCAATCATCCCACAATAACATCAGAACCTCGCTCCAATTTGGGATAAGAAAAATAAGAAAGCGAATAGCAATAAAAAAAAATCCAACAAAGAATAAGGATATAAATCCATTGTCTAGAAATATATTTATATACATTTTTTTTTTCATCTCTATTCTTAACGCGATTTGTGTGGTTTTTGTGGCCTTTCGGGATAAATCACATCATCATCGCATATAAGAAGTCAAATAATAAAGAAATCACGAACTCAATTTTGTTAGATTTTATTTTTTCTTGTCGGCTGCGTTGTCGTCGTCCGTCATATCATATCGTGCGTCGTCGTCTTTCATCGTCAGAGTTCCTGCTTTGCCACATGCGTCAACCATCATCATACACAATACTATAGTCCTTATTGTTATTATTATCACTGGAGAGGGTTATTGTTTCTCATTCTCATTTTTATCATTGTCACCGTCAATGTCCTGTGACATTTTATTCCACAAAAACACAAAAAGGAAAGGGATGACTTATATAGCTTACGTTAGGGATATTCCATCTTGTGCTATCAATCATTCGCTGATTTCATTTTAATGGTGCATAAAAGCCATTCCCATCAAATCGATAGGTATACAAAAAAAATATCACAATCTACTGTGCAGCAACATGCAAAAGGACACTATCTCCTTTATAGACAACATTTCACAATACCATTCAATTAAGATCGGGAGCAGGCATGCCATCGTAGAGGAGCAAACAACAACAAAAAAAAATGAACGACGTGGCGGATTATAAAATACAACATCCTGGAGTACACACTTACACACATCCTACAACATCACTGCTCCTCCTTGACTTGAACAGTAATGCACTTCATTTGAGGATTGTTCACACCATGAAACCATTAAAATTTAATTGATATAATAATTCCTGTTGCAAGGACACGTTCGCATTGTATTAACAGTTTTTTTTTTATGCCGCTCATATACCCCCCATTCTTAAAAGTGGAGCTCGACACAATGTCACCCCATCTGAACGAACAAACGAACAAACCCTTTAGGGGATCACAGAGGTGGTTCGAAAAGATGCAAAGAAATGGAGTGCACTGAAGGACCCGTTTGTGTTTATGGAAGTCACATCCACTTTGGTCACATACTTAAAGGCGCAAGAGAAAATGAACTCCAATTACATGTTTTGTAGGTAGGTAGTACCAGCTACAACCAACATCATATATGGAGGAGCATCGTCCTTAAATCCTCTTCTCTTTATAAAAGCACACTTCACCATGAGCCGTGTCACAAAATATACTAAAAAAAAACTGTAAATATCTACGAGTATATGAACGTACCGATATGCATGTGTGATTTTATGTCCTTCTTTGCTTTTGCTACACATCATTGACATTGGTTTCATGTTAAATTTTGCAAGAATAGATATTTAAATTTATGACTTCAACGGAATAAGGACTAACGTTGTCGCATCGAATTTCTTGCTTCATCTTCACGACATGGTGTTGGCGTTATAGCGTTGGCATGATGGCCTTTTTTTTTACTTCAGCTTTCCAGTTCTTGTTATATAAATTTCCGTGTCCGCCGCATCCGCACTCTCAGCAAAGAATATTATAACTCATAATGAAATATGTGCACATAATCCTGATGTAAAGGACTCTTAAACTATTTCTTATTATTATCCCAAACATTCATCCTGCGAGCTGGATGGAATAATGTACCAAGATGTATTATTCTTATGTTCTCTTTCTGTTCATGCGATTCATCGAGGCGAACATATACCCATTTGTATGTCTAGCCCACACATGGTGGAGGATAGAACCATCACGATCACGTTCCATCTCCATCTCCATTTCCATATCCATCGCTTTCGTAGTGTCCTTTATCCAAGAGCCCAGAACGCAGACCATCACCATCATCAGCATAGGTACATATAAATTTAATAAAGATGCAGGACAAACGTCGTCAGCGTCCAACAATGTTTGTTGAAGTGCTGGCCCCATTGTTAGACATATAGTGGGTGGCTTATGTCTATGTGAATATGTGACCAAGGATATGATAATGATTTCGGTGTGTCCTCTTGGGTTGATGTGATGTGATGTGTCCTGGTCGTGCATAACATAGTCTTTGTTATGTGAAGGAATTAAAGCGCCAGGAAAAGAAATGACTGCCCAACAGAGAGAGAGAGGTTTGAGGGACGAAGGATGTTTCATAATAATAAATATACATATACACACAAACAAGATGATCATAAGTATTTTTTTTTGTATTATTATTTTTGGGAGAAGGAGAAGTCAAAAGCACTAGCAGACGGACATAATGCAAATGTTCTGTATACTCAGATATTATGTTTTGTTTACTTTGGGGGTTGTTGGCCTTTTTTATTTATAAAAGTCAAGTGAATACCTGAATAATTTGGTAGATACATCATATGATGAGTCCATATTTGTTCTGGGTATTTAGTCCTTGAAATCTGACTTGATTTAATATGAGCACAGAATGTGATTTATATAAAAGACATACGTTGACAATATAGTGAACTTAATATATGTAGGTTGGTACTTTAAGTTTTTGTTGTAGTAAGATAATTTAATTTATTAGATTTTGACAAAATGTAGAAATATAAACTTTAATTTTCTATCCTTTGAACAAATATCTCAAAAACAAGAGTTTTTCAGTGCATTGGGTTCAACTATAGCAATGCAAGTTTTCACAATTATTTTTATTTTACAAAAATGGTATTTTTCAACTTGGGAAACAATAAAGGTAAATCCCGCATTATACGCAATGTCGCAATTACAAACTCTCTATTTTAATTATCTTCTTATTATACAATCCCGCAAGATGAAAATGCGAGACTTTTAAAAGTGAGATTTTGTAATTGCGGGATTATGAAAATCAGGATTATCAATTTGCGAGATTTTGTTTTTCGAGACGTTTAAAAAATGCTGGTTGTCATTAGAGCTCTCGATTTCAGGTGTACGATTAATTACACGGGTACCCGTGACGCGGGTTCACGTGCTCGTATTAAATACACGTGTCAACACGTAGTCTCGCTTTGGTCTCGCCAAAACATTTACACATGTTTGTTTGGCATCTGGCATGTTTTACCGTCATCTCGCTTTGGTCTCGCTAGAGTCTCAAAAAAGTTCTTTTTTTTTATTAATAAAATTTTGAACAAGGTTAAAATAAGCTTAAAGCGTGTTTTTTTAAGTCCATATGTGGTTTTCTGTATCGTGATCATTGACTTCGTCTCACTGTTGTCTCTCCGTGTTCAATTACATTGGAATCTGTGTCGTGGTTTTCTCACTATGGTCTCGCTTTGGTGTCGCCATGATATTTACACGTGGTTTTTGGAATTTGGCATGTTTTGCCGTCATCTCGCTTTGGTCTCGCCAAAGTTCTTTTTTTCATAGATAAGTTTTTGAAAAAGGTTAAAATAAGCTAAGACCGTGGTAAAAAATCAGTGTTATATGAATGGAGTGGTAGAGATTCGTATCATAAATCAATTTTTTAATTATTCAAATATTAATTGTACCTATTCTCAACTTCTTAAAAAACATCTTAAAAACGATTTTCTAAATAATTACACATGTATTGCTAAATAAACGTGTAATTATAATTATACGTGTAAATATAAGAACACAGGTTCATGCACGAATAATTAATTACACGGGTAACATGTGTTTTTAAGTACGCCCGTGCATTGGGGGGTTCTAGTTTTCATTATTCAAGATTTTGGTTTGCGAGATCTCGTACCGCTCCCACAAAAAACATTCCTTTTCAAACTGGTTCCAGCGTTACCGATGTCCTAACTGAGTCACAGTCAGTAGGACTCTGCTTTTGTCGAACGATTTTTCACTGCAAATAACAAAACAAGGATAGAAAAAACGGACTGAAAGTAAAAACTATAAGATCCTATGCTAAAAACTAATCAAAATAAAGTTTTTAAGAGGGCTACAATTTTGAAGTTGTTTATTCATAAATGAGAGATAAATGTTCAAAGGCATCAAATTCGTTCTTCAAATTGCTACAAAATTTCCTTAAACAGTTCGAGCTATTGACAAAAAAAGAATGCCATCGGAATTATTGAGCAAAATAAACTGGCAAACGACATAAGCCTTGCTATGAAATGAATTGTTTGTACAAATTATAAGTAAGAAAATTTTGAATAATAAAAGTAATTCACTATTGAAATTGATTTAAGTTCTTGAACAAGATATAGAGTTATATGTATAAATAAAAAATAAAAATCAATGTATTAAAAAATAATTTCTAATATTAAAAAATTATGAAACATTTAAATAGAAATGTATAACTATGCAATTTCGAAAAAAAATATCAATATCAAAAGTATAAGTAATGACTAACTTAATAACAGAAGCTAATAGTAAATTTAAAAAAATTTTCAAAGAATTTCTTACTCAGTATTTTCGAAAAATATTCCAAAACGAGTAAGAAAACTTAAAATTGATTTGATTGAAATTTGGTAGGTACATAGAAGTTTTTTAATATTTTTTAGGAAAATATTTTACTTTTATGAAAAAATAATAGAACTTCCATACCAATGTTAAAAAACCGTAACCCTCCTGCAATTTTGATAAATTTTTTTTTCGATATTCTAAGGTAAGTGCGATCTATATAATATAAAAAATATGTTTAAAAATGTTATTCTACGGTTTTTTTCATTTAGAACTTTCTCATTATCACTTATTAAAATAAATTTTTTTTATATACATATCTACAGGGTGTCCTGGAGCTGAGTGGAAGTATTATAGGGTGTGGTTCTTGGGTTTATTCTATGAAAACAATTGTATGGGGGAAAGTTGTATCTCCCCTCCCAGAGGCAGGGGGGGGGGCAGTTTCTGAAACATTGACTTTAAATTAAAAAAAAAAAAACATTAAAAATCAACAAAAACACATCTAATAATGGGCTAAAGTTTTTTTGTAAGTTAATACTCCATTTTTGCATTTTGTTTTAAAATCAAATTGTTTAAGTGAATAATTTTTGAGAAATTAAATTTCAAAGTCAAAAATTTTTTCAAAATGAAGGTTTTTTCGTAGTTCTCCTTCAATTGTATTCCATTCTCTATTCTTAATTATCATACCAAATTTTGTTATTTTTTTCAGTTGTAAGATATTTATATTAAATATCATAATATCTCTGTGAAAGCTGTGTATTCACTAAATTTTATAAATTGTAATGCTTTATTCTACGACAGTAAATATACATACGACATACATATTCAAAGCCCTCATTATTTTTCAGTCCATTACCGAAAACCAAATGTAAGAATCTTTCTTAGTTTTTGAGAAATTAAGAAAAAACGAAAGGAACTTTTTCCAAAAAATGAATTTGTTCATTCCATAATTTAACCCTTTTATATAAGAAAAAAAAATCACAATTTTATTTTTTGAATTTTGACTTTGAAATTTAATTTATCAAAAACTATTCGCTTAAACTACTTGATTTAAAAACCAAATGCAAGAATGGAGTATTAGCTTTCAAGAAAACTGTAGCACATTATAAGATATGTTTTCATTGATTTTTAATGTTTTTTTTTGCATTTAAAGTCGATGTTTCAAAAACTGCCCCCCCCTGCCTCAGGGAGGGGAGATACAACTTTCCCCCCATACAATTTTTTCTTAGAATAACCCCAAGAACCACACCCTAAAACACTTCCACTCAGGTGCGGGACACCCTGTATAAATTTTAAAGAAACGGAAACAATATTGCATATCACAATGATTAAATTGTGAAATTTTTGAAATATTAAAAGTTTGTAATATTTTTCTTTTTTTTTTTTGAAAAATCGATATTTGAAAAATGGGTTGACAATTTTTTTGTTTATGTTTTATTTTTTGAAATCACTTAAGAATTGGATATAAAAATTTGTCATTGAAAACACATATTTAAGAATTTAATTTAAGAGATTATTTTAAGAATTTTATTTATCTTCCTATACATATATTTTTGTTTAACTGCTCCAAATTTGTTTTTCATTAAATTTTGTGTATACCTATTTGGACTACATGAAATTTGGCCTCAATAAAAAATGGGCCCAAAAAATAAATGAAATATCACCAAAAAAAATAGGGCTTTTTTTCATAATGAAATATGGCCCCATTTTCAAAATAAAAAAAATAGGCCTAAGATAAATTAAAAAAAAAAACCAAAAAGAAAAGGAATACTTAAACAAAAAATGAAAAATCACCCCAAAAATGTATATGAAAAACAACAACAAATTGAATTATTTTATTTTTACGGTTTGGGGTGATTTTTCATTTTTTGGGGCCTTTTTCACATTTTTTTTTTAGTTTAATTATGAAAAATGGCCCCAAACTTTTTGGAATTTTTTTCAATACAAGCTCCAATTAATTAAAATGGAAAAATCTCCCTAAAAATAAATAGCTTAAAACTTATGCAGTGTAGAAAACTTTTTTAAAATAAAAAATCATGTGATTTTTATGCGATTATTTAAACAGACTTGATGACGATCGCGCAATTTTTGTGTACGATAATTTAATCAGATATGTATTTATGGACATTACATCATACTCTAAAAAGATAATTTTGGGACAGTGTTTAAACAAACGTACCGGAAAGTCGCACGATTGGAAAAAATATATGCATGTATGTAGAACTAATGCAGTATTTCATTTTATTTTATTTTATTTTATTTTATTTTCAAACCATAAATCGCGTGCTTTTTGGTTTTAAAATGAAATAAAATGAAATACTGCATAAGTTCTCCATACATGCATATATTTTTGGCAATCGTGTGATTTTCCTGGACGATTATTTTATTAGATATGTATATCAAAAGCTACAAGGATCATTTTGCGACAGTGATTAAATAATCGTACACGAAAATCGCGTGGTTTTCATGGACGATTGTTTAATCACCATCCCAGAGTAATAATTAGTATAAAATAATAGGAAAAAATGGCTTGACTTTTGTCTACGTTAATTTTTCCCAAAATTAAGAACGGATCCTTCTGTGACGGTGATAAGATAATAGCAGAACAAAACCCAATTTTATGACTGTTTTTAATTTAAAATAAGTTTTGGGGCTTTTTTTTATTTTATTTGGGGCAATTCCATTTTGGAATTGGAGCAATTTTTCATAATGAAAAATTGACCTATTTTTTGGGGTTATTTTCATCAAAGTGTGGGGCCATTTTGCATAATGAAATCTTACCCCAAATAAACAAATGAAAAAAGGCCCCAAAACCATGAAAAATCACCCCAATTCACAAAATTTTATTTTATTTTTGTTGTTATTGCTATTCATATACATTTTTGGGGCCATTTTTCATTTTATGTTTGGGGCCATTTTTCATTGGAGCCAAGTTTCATGTAGATACCTATTTGAAGATTAAAGAGTTATTTTAGCACAATTTTATAATGAATTTCTTTGTCTTGAACATTTTTCTTCTATGTCTTTATAAAGGATTAGTGATTTTTGCCCAAAAACCATAATCCCCAAATAAAAATCCCCAAGTTAAAACCTAGTAAGACAAAATTTCTTTAAAAATATCCCCAAGAGAAAATTCCAAAATTAGAGAAGATTTTATTGCTTGATTCACTACTTGCACATATTATTTTTGGTACTTTCTTTTGGTGAATTCAACTATTTTTGTCCTTTATAAAAGCATTTTTGGAGATTCAAGGACTTTCTTATTTAATGAAATAAAAAAAAACTGTTTTGTATGCGTTGTACAATTATTTAAAATAATGAATAGATGGTCTGTTCGGAGAAAGTCTCGCAAACACATTCTATAAAAAAATAAAATGCACGACTGGGTCGCATGTCCTTGCTTTTATGTTCCAAGCACTGCAGGTTTAAGAAAATTGTCTATAAAAACATGGAAATAATGACAGAATAATGTAGCGATGCATGAAATACGATATTTAAATTATCTAAAACAACTCGTTTGACAGTTTGAGGTAAAAAAAAAAGAATGCCATCCTCATTCTTCATTGAATATGATTCTATGGAAAAAAAAAGTTTAAAATCGTTGGAAAGTTTTTTAAAAAAATATTTTCTTATACATATATAAAATTCTTAAAACATTTTTAAGGATACATTTTGGAATACAAATCTGAAGTTTATATTTATGTGCAGATAAAACAAAATTTAAAAAAACTGTCAACCCGTTTTTGAGATATCGAATTTTCAAAAAAAAATTTTGAAACTTTTTTTAAAAATTCAATTTTTTTTAAAATTTCGATTGCAATATTATTAAATCTTATCTGAAATTTGTATTAAGAAAATTATTCAAATCCGTGTAGCCAATAATGAGAAAATTCAAAATAAAAAAATCTTCTATGACAGGTAGGTATTATTAAAAGTTCCTAAGTGCAAAATTTTATAATTTTTGGTCAACTAATTTTTGTATATACAAAAAGTTTGATCAAAAACATAGGATTCGTTTTTGAGAAACAAACAAATATTTTGATAAACGGTTTTTTAACTTTACTAAAAACCTCTCGAGTTTCGATCATATCGTTTTCGAAATATTTGATTTTCAAAAAATAAATTTGAAACATTATTTAAAAATCCTAAAAATATATTTTTTTCAATTTTAGTACACAAAACTATTTGTATTTTCTGGAAGCTTTTGTATAAGAAAAATGATTGAAATCAGTTAAACTGTTTTGAAGAAAATTGGAAATTTAAAAAATGGTTCCTTGGGAGGTACCATTAATAACCATTTTTTGAAAAATAATTTTTCATCCAAATGAGCATTTACTAAAATAAATGTATTGAATTTTTTTTTAAGAAAAGTTGTCGAGCCGTTTTTGAGAAAAATACGATTATGTAAAATTGCTAAGAAAAATTATATGGAAGGTACCGTTATTTTTAGTTCTAAAAAAATGAAAAAAACATGTGGACATAATCACCAAAAACAACTATGTTGAAGAAAATCGATCGGCTCTAGACGAACAGACCGAATTGTGCCACGCACTTTTTTGGTGTTCTCTATCGTCTTAATGTCATGTTTGATTGCTATCTCAAAAATTTTATCTGCACGAATCCAAAACTTTGCTTATACTACCTACCTATATCGCAAGTAAAAACGATTTATCATTTCAGGAACTACTAAAACCTGACAACAGTTCCTTTGGATACCCCTTTTCGCGAGTTGAAAGGATTTTACTTCCTCACGGGTCCTCTGCCCTCTCACGCAACTTCGTTGCTCTGCTGATGTTATGTAAAGTCACCAGGCAGTCTCCTATATCAACAATTTTCCTGGAGAACAGAAGCTTGAGTGGTCCATTTTAGATTGTTTGGCTCATTTCATTTTAAAACATCAAGAAAACAAAAAATGTAGGCATTTCATCCAAAACATAAAAATGACTAATTTTTGAAAAAAAAAAAAAAAAAAATAAAATAATACTTAAAGCCTAACAGCTCTACAGCAAACTCAACAAAGACACATCAGTGTGTATAATCGATTTTATTTGCAAAACTTGTTGGGGATCTTTGGAGATTTTTGAAGATTTGGGGATTTTGGCAAAAACTAGAAGCCCTACAACCGTCTGGTTTTCAGCATTCATCTCAAGATTAACAGCAAGATTGAATGATGAAAGAAAATTAAATACCTTATAGTGTATGTAATATAAAAAAATGAAAAATCATTTAAAAATTTTTCAATTTGTTTTTTATAAATTTTGAGTTTTCAAACAAATTTTTCAAAAACTGTTAACTTGGTTTAATTATATAAAAAAGAATCTGTTTTAAAGCTTTTAAAAAAGGTATAGCACAATATTGAAAGTATTTCCATTGTTTTTAAATATCTATTTTTCTATTTTCAGTCAATGTTTAGGGAATTTGTCCCCCCTTATAGAAAGGATGGGGAAATACACCTTCCCTTCTAAGGAATTTGTTTCTTAGGATATGTCCAAAAATGCTTTCATAAAGTATTGGCTTGTAACTTGGAAATATTCTGTGTTCTTCTTACCTTTGAAGAAACAGTGTTTCTCATATAAAAATAAACACTGTATAAAAAAAAATAAATAAGGGCATTTTAACACAACCAGCTTCTGTACACTTCAACTTGCTCTCATGACGTCACTGAAATGACCATGAATTAATATATACATACTTTTCCGGTTATTTCTGGGTTAATTGATCAAAAACCTTTGATGTTGCAAGACGATAACATTGTTTTTCAATTTTTTGAATTTTCTACTCCCGTATCTTTCTTAACCTTGCTCTTACCGAAAATATGAACAAGATCTTTTTTGTAGGGAATTTATTTTTCTTTCATTTTGTAGTGTACACTTTTCCACTCAAACGCTTAGTTGTCAAAATATTCCCGAAAAATTACAAAAGGGCAGCTTTAACCCCCCCTCCTGGCTACAGCTCGCAGCCCTGGGCTGGAGACTTTTTAGTATGTAATAACTGGGGGTCACCCCTATCACATTAAATAATAACCCAGAGCTTGATTTATTGCATTTATTTTATAATTTTGAGTCTTCTGTGACTGGACTATATAATGTAAGAAGAGTATTAAAAAATATTTCTCAATCAACAGATTTTTGTGTTTTCCTACTATGATCTAGGAAGGTGAGGCAAGTTTGTTGCACGCACCGCAATCGCACATTGAAGCCTTTTCTCTGGCGAATTATTTATTTTATTGAAGTTATATAAATGAGTTCAAAAGGAATAGGTGAAAATATAACTCTTCAAGTAATAATTTCATAAAAATATTTTTGTTTATTTTATTATAAATGCACTTAAAATGAGTCTAAATGCTGTTCCCGTGTTAATGGAATTGTCCTAAAAAGATTTTTAATATTCCTTAGAAAATTTTTGGAAAATATTTTACTTATTTACCTATGAAAAAATAATGGAACTTTGTTATCCAACGTTTGGCCCATGCCCCACCAGGGAGGTAATTCAATGTAAAAGTGGGGCAGTTTTAAATTCCGATGCAATAAACCCGTCTAAGATTTCAAAATATTTTCTGTAATTCAAAGCAAAATTGTTAAGAAAAAGCCACAACTACGAGTGACACAACTACGAAGATGGCGGACGCTATATTTAAGCTAGGACTTTGAACCAGCAACAACAGGGGGAAATGCCAAACAACTTACTTACTTACTTATCCAGCTCCCGATCCATGGAGGGTTTCTGCCTGAGATGTTGCGGTCTTCTATCTCGGTAGTGGTCCTTGCACGCTCCCTCCAGTTGTCGAGACCAAGCGCTCTTACGATGGTAACCGCCTGGTCCCTGTAGCGGAGGTTCGGTCGTCCTGGTCGTCTCAAACTTGGGGGCTGGGATTCGAAGATTTTCTTGGCTGGAGTTCTGTTGTCCATTCGCTCGATATGGCCGAGCTAGTGCAGTCGACGTGTTTTGGCTCTTTAAAATTCTTCCACACCTTGGTAAAGCGCATTCAATTCACGTTTGAATCTTCTCCTCCATTCTCCTTCTTCGCATTTTAGACCAAATATCCACCGAAGAACTTTTCTCTCGAATGTGCCCAGTATCAATTCCCCATTTTTGCTAATCATCCAAGACTCAGCACCGTAGAGTAGAACTGGAAAAATTAGCGTTTTGTATACCGTGCACGGTGCACTTTGTCTTTCGAGAAAGGAGTTTTGAACCCATTTGATTGGCCAAACTGAAGTATCAGCGGTTCACTTGGGTAGTTCTTCGTCGGATTTCCACTGATGTTTGTTCTGAGGTAGGTAAACTCCTTGTCTACCCCGAAATAACTGCTATCAACAGTGACGTTTTGTCCTAGGCGGTGGACAGATGAGGCTTTGTTTGTTGATAGCATAATGCCAAACAACGTATATATAAAAATGGAGTTGGATGTTTCATATTAGTCAAGTATAGATATATATGTACTTTAAGAAATAAGGTGCTTGGATAAATATAAGTGATGGAGTCGAAAGTGGGGAATAATTTATTGGAACACGGTAGCACGGTGTCATGGGTCAATACCAATTGGTACCAGAAAATAGAAAATATGGGCTTCCAAATAAATTTGCTGCTTGAAATTTTGAACAGTAATTGTGGTTATAAGTGACTCTCTGCAGTTCGTCCTTACGAAGATAGAAAACTTCTAAGTTTTCAAAAATCAGTTTCAACGTCTAAAATCATGAGTAGTTTTTGGAAATCCAGCTATTTGCTATCTTCTTGACTTTACTCCATGATGCATTCAGTTGAAAAGTTGGATTTCTTCCATATATTTTAATGTTCTGTGCATTAAACTTTCATAAATTTAATTAAAAAAAAAACATTCAAGAAATAAGGTCACAATCATTCATGAAACATACATCTTTTCTCATGCCATCGCAAGTCCATAAAGCAGTCAAGAAAGACAAAAGACAAACATTACATACAACAATTTTCATATAAACGAATTTTATAGAAAGTCCAAAAAATATCACTCATACGCCCTACATTCCTCGGAACATAAATCACTTTAATTAAAATTAACATTTTGTGCTTCTGTTTTTCTGTTTCTTTTTTTCTTTAATTCCATTTTATGCTTGAGTGTTAATTAATGGAATCCATATAGATATGCATAACTGTACAATTTTACACACAGGAGTAAGTCTACAATAATAATTACAACACTGAATCCCTTTCATATTATAGGCAATGCAATTTCATACTTCAACTCAAGATCTGAAAAACGCTTCGCCCCCAAACACGTGCAAAATGAAAGAGGCTCCATATATTCATCACCGCCCATTCTCTCTCTTTTTCTATTTATCACCATTGCCATACCCTCATCTCATCTCACATCATCCCTTAGTGAAAACTGCATCCACATAAATCTCATACCGTTTAATTGTACTTCAATTTTAATCACATGAAAAGGACTTTAATTTCCGCTTGTCAAAGGGATTTCTGTGGTTCCACAATTTTCCAACCATTCCCTCATACAACACCAATCGTCCTTTTGCCTTGTGCCATTCATTTCGTTTTCAAGGATTTTGCATTTAACATCCTGCACTTGTCGTTCCCTTTTGATCACTGTTGGTTACGAGCGACGACCAACAATGATGATGAGGAGCAGCAAGAGCTGGTTTATAATCCTTCCTGCTCCAACTCAAGTGTATATGTATGAAATCTGGATGTTTTGGAATGCATTTATGTATATGTGAAGGATGTTATAGTGTAGTTTAACTAGGTTTTTCCTTTACATTAACATTGAAGTGTGTAAAGTCCTTGGTTAATCTATATATATTTTTTGCTTACTTCCGTTAAGTTTTGACACTGTCCGGCTAGAGATTACCCCCCTTCCCATGTGTATGTGGTGACGATGGTGGGGCCTCGCCATTGTACCAAAACCAACTATGAAAGCCATTGCAATATCCGGTGTTGACAGAAAAATGTTTAGACTTTTCAAATCATATTCTGCTGTGTCGTTATGGTGTTGGTATCCTTATAGTCCTTTGCAACATTTTCCATTTATAAATCTGGCCGAAATCGACAGGAGCAAGGATAATCCTCAATCGGAAAACATCTCATGCGAAGACACGAGAGTGCGGGCGGACGCGTTGCATTTGACAGGCCATGACAGAGTTGGTGTTGATTTATGCTTCCGCGTTAAGGATAATGATCCTAAGTGGAATGACACATAATTCCCATGTAGACTGATCACGAAGAGAGGTTATCTCATCGTAAGTAACGTTATCAGTGGCAGGTACATGTGTGAAGCACCCCATGCCTTGGTGGCGAGGAGGTTGCAACGTCGACAACGACAGAGAAAGATGATTACAACGTGATGTGAATTTTAAATTGATCCCAGCGGATGTGTTTTTTATTTGACTTGTTTGTTGTCCTGATGGCTGAAGATGGCACACACGAATCCTGGCAGAGGACAAAAACTCCACTGGGAATATAATTTTTAATTAATATGCATTTGAATGTGTGCGGATTTGTTGTGGGTGGATTTGTTGACTCGCACACACTCATGGAGTAAATTGACACCTCATAGCAGATTTTGAGCTAACCGCATCCAGTGGCGTATCGGGTCTTAGGGGGAGTTTTATTAAAAAAAAAAAATATGTGTGCTTTGATATGCTCTCTCACATTTCAATTAATCGCACAAGGATGTGAGCACTAGGGACTCAAGTTGGATTGAGTATTCACAGAATGAAATGGAGTCAGATTGGTACACATTTATGAGATTATAATCAAGTAGGATTAATGCTGAAGATGGTTTCTCCTCATATCTTCAGTGATTCTGTGTGGTGGGTTTAATTAGTAAAAGCTGCTTTCATTTGTGGGAGTATGTACATAAAATATAGATCGAAGTGACTTGTTTTAAGGGAAGGATATACTCGTACATGGGTCTTTAAGGAATTCACCTTAGTGTTTTTTGTGGTTATAATTCATACAATCTTCTTCTCAACTTCTTCTTTCATACGACATAGAGTAAGTTACCTTATCAAATACAATTGAAAATAATAGGCAAGCTTGCATTTTCCCGCAAACACTCTTTTTACACTTTGTCGAGGGAAAGTAGATATTTCTTACAAAATTTGCTAGAAATCAACTCAGCTCAAGAAAGAATCATTCTGTAGCTGAAACTTTTCATACTGAAGAAGGGTTTTGGCAGCCAATGAAGTGGGCAATTAACAACTTGTTATTCACTTAACCTAACCTAAATAGTAAAGATCAGTTTCAGAATTGTTGAAACCAAACGCCTGGATAAAAAGAAGTGTGAACAAAATTTGTAGCTCAAGAAAATTAGACAAAAAAGTGGCTAAACTCCAAGAAAATTTCGACAAACCTGCCTTTTAGTGTAGAGTTCGTATTGCAGAGAGTTTAAGAAGTGATTGGATTAACGAGACTCAGCTAAATTCATTTTCGATAGATTTTGATTCCATTTTGGGTTTACGGGATTTCTGGCTCCCTTGGAAGTGTGAATTTTCGGGAATTTGTGTGTTTTTAATCGTGAAATTTCAGTATATTGGATTCTCTATGGATTTTGATTGTTTTTATTGAAAAAATTGTTAAAAAAAAATAAAAAGGACTTTCATTATAATTAAGAAAAAAAAGAATGCCCAAAAATGTAGCAATTATCATGACCAATTAAGTAAGAAGCAGAAAACCATACACAAAACTATCCAACGTTCGACGGTCATGATGATAAATGCTTATCATTACTTCTTGGATGGTGGAATATGCGCAACATAACCGTAATATTCCAAATCTCGCAGCCCTCTGTCCAATACAGAAACATCATCCAACAGGCGGCTATCACCCATACTGTCACATCAAGCTTAAATTAAAACATAAGCAATAAAAAACAAAAAAATCGTAAAAATTTGAATCGGTATCTGTTATAAAAAGTAAGTATTCGCCACAGTGTACAAATCTAAGGTTATGAATTGCCCGGGTTGTCAAAGTTGAAAGTGTCAGTAATTTATATTGGCCATTAGATATAACCTCACAATGTTGTAAATACAACAACAAATATTTTCATTTGATAAGTAAGTGAACCACTGTTTGAGAAACACAGTTTTAAAGTCAAGATTTTTGAAATAATTGGGTGACGTGAAATAACGCCAAACGAAATAAAGCCGAAATTAAAAATTTGGTCTTATTACGTTTTCAAAAACGAAATAAGACCAAATTTTAAATTTGGTTTTATTTCATTAATGAAACCGAAATAAGACCAATTTGGCTTTATTTCGTTTTCAACTTATTTCATATTTTCAAACAGTTCTGCCGAAACTGAAATTTTGTTTCCTGACATAAGGAGAGTATTGAAAAGAAGTGTATTGGTAGAATAAATTCGAAGTTTACAGATTGTTTCAATGCAAAAGAAACTTTGCATACACTCACCTCGCACCCACCACAAATCCTACACTGAGGGAAAAATGTATGCACTCAGCACATCATTGTATTTACTCATCCCATATTTTTCTGCACACATACTTTTCTGTACTCATTACCTAATGAAATCTATACTGACAACATAAACTTATTAGCAGTGAAGCAGCTACTAAATAATTCTGTAGACTCATTACACGAATATGTACCACGCCAGCTTACGATTATGTAGTGAGAATAGATTCTATGCACTATTTTATGGTATCATTGCGTAAATATAAACTTTCCATGGACTCAGTAAATAATTATGTGTTGGTTGTCGCATGATGATGTACTGAGTATAGCTCATATGCACTTATTAAATAAATGTAAATAAATCTATTTAGTCATTTTTTGAAAAAATGTTAGTTTTCTGCGATTAGTACAGTGTCTATGCACTCAATAAATAAATATAAATATTTTATGTATGCATTTACTAAAAACAAACCGGTTATCTGTGATAAGTACAGATTCTTTGTAGTGAGGACAGATCAAATTTGTATGTAATGAGTACATATTTATGTAATGAGTCCATATGTTTATGTACTCCATGTCCTCACTACACATGTTTGTAACGAGTCTATGTACGCAATTCATATTTATGTAATGAGTCCATATGTCTATGTACTCCACATATTTGTGTAATGAGTCCATATGTCACTACACATTTATGTTATGAGTCCATACATTTAAGAGAATCCTCTGTAACGTTTCACCTTATTCTGAAAGTTTATTTTCTAGATATTTATTTTATTTTAAAAATACTTTGTGATACTTACTCGGATTTGCACTGGGAACCTTTCACACACGAAGATAGCACGCATCCACTAGACCACTTGGGGGCACAAAAAACTGGTGCCAAAACTCATTGCTTGGATGGCTGAAGTGCTCAATATACACATAGAATCAGTACAAGTTGCGTGGACTCAGCACTGTAGCTAGTCAATAGATACATGTAGGTATTGAGTATATACCGTCTGTATTGAATAAATGTCGAAATGGCACACGTCGTATTTACTCAACACATAACTTAATGTAACGTATAACAGTTTCAGTTGCATGGGTTGCGCTTGATATGTGTTGAGTATATACCGTCTGTATTGAACAAATGTCACCATAGACTTTGTGCAGGTTGCATATACTCAGTACATAACTTTATGTAATAAATGTTTTCTATACTGTGATGGCTGGTGCTTGATATGAACTGAGTAAATACCATCTGCATTGAATAAATCTCGACATAGACTCAGTACACGTCATATTTACTCAGTACATATCTTCATGTAATAAATGTTTTTTTATTGGTGGATGGCTGGCGCTTGAGTATAAACTGTTTGCATTGAATAAATGTCACTATAGACTCAGTGCACGTTGCATATACTCAGTATATAACTTTATGAATCAAATGTTTTGTATTGTTGGATGGCTGGCGCTTGATATGCGCTGATTATATACCGTCTGCATTCTATAAATGTAGACATAGACTCAGTACACGTCGTATTTACACAGCACATAACTTAATGTAGTTAATAATTTTTTATTTAGATGGCTGGCACTTGATATGTGTTGGGTATTAAACGTCTCTATTGAATAGATATCGAGATGGACTTAGTACACATTGCTTATACTCAGCACATAAGCTTAATTTTTTAAATTTAAATTTTAATAAATCGAAACATATTTTACTTTAGCTGGTCCATAGTTTTGTATTGAGTATATTACGTCTGTATCCAATACACAAATCGGTACTCTAGATTGTTAGTTTTATTCGATACATAACTTGAATTATAACTAGTACACATAAACTTTACTTAGTGAATAGACCTTCGATGGCAATCCTTTGCAAACATCGGTACATACAATTTACATTTATGGTTCTGTACGGAGTGCATTCATTTTTCCCTCAGTGTATAGTGAGCCCAAGCAGGGGGGTTGCACGGGGGCAGCATGCCCCCCCATACATACCTCACTGTTTATTCGCGTATTTTTAAGTTTCACAAACCTTATAAATCCTCTCCTTTACTTGGTTTGTGAAATTTTAAAATTCACGAATAAACAGTGAGGTATCTATGGGGGGGCATGCTGCCCCCCTGCAACCCCCCTGCTTGGGCTCGATATAGGATTTGGAGTGGGTGCGAGGTTGGGTGAATGCAAAATTTATTTCGCATTTAAAGAATCTGTATTTTATAAAACTTTGAATAATATAGCCGAAATAACGATTCTCAAGAAATATTTGGCCTTAATTCTGTTTTCGCATTGCAATAAAGCCAAAAAACTGCTTGCGATAGATTTGGTTTTATTTCGATTATTTTTTTGGTGTTATTTCCATCGGGCATAAGAAATAACACCAATTTGGCGTTATTTCGTTTTCGAGATGGAAATAAGGCCAAATTCAAAATTTGGCTATATTTCGTTTGGTGTTATTTCACGTCACCAAATAATTGTGAGTTTTTTTTAGGTTGTTTTTTTTTTCAAAATTTGGCGTTATTAAGTACCACTGTTCTTTTTAATATTCCATTCTCCTATGAATTTAAGTTGAAATGCTTAAAACTAGATGCAAAAATCTTTCTATTTTTTTTGGGAAATTAAAGAAAACGAAAGGGACTTTTCCCAAAAAACACAAAAAAAAGGGTTTAATTTCTTATGAATGACACATTTTTTGCAACAAAACAGTAGGAGATTGCATTAAGAACTTCTTTTGATCTAGCTATTTGACTACATATTATATTATAAAACTTAAATTATATTTATTATTTTATAAAATGTCTACTTAATTAACAATCACTGGCTTGACACTTTAATTTTTTAAATATTTTTTTAAAAAACTGCTCTTTTATGTGCCATCAGTAAGTCGATAATTGGGTTATCAGCTAATTTTTT